>PVJX010006088.1:0-80326 GCA_004027295.1 Dolichotis patagonum | reverse complement strand
CCTAGGGATGCCTGACAGTGTCCAGAGACATGTTTGGTTGTCACGACAGGGGAGAACGCCACTGGCGTCCAATGAGAGCAGGGGCCGGGGTGCTACTCAGCATCTTGCAGGGCACAGGACAGTCCCACCATGGCGAGTGACCCAGCCCAAGTGTCTGTGGTGCTTGGCAGAACAAAATCTGGTCTAATCCTAAAAACTACCTGGTAGGGTTTCTCTTTGCAATTAGTGGGGATAGAATTGCAATATTTAGGCAAAACCATTGATTCAATTTTTTTATTACAGGGTTCTTGGAAAAAAACAATGATCTTCTTTACAGACATCTGAAAGAGGTAAGTCTGGAACCTAACCCAGTGTGTCTCTGATGGCTGTGAAATCTGCCCTGTGATGTGGCATTTTGTGTCCATGCATTCTGTTAGGGCTCCAGCGTGTTGCAACCAGAACAGGCATTTAAAAACAGCTGTGCAAACCCTGTCCCCGGCAAACATGTGCAGTGTCCACCTGTGCCCCAGCACTGGCGTTGCAGAAGTGAGCCAGACAGGCTCCATGTTCTGGTGGGGTTTACAGTTGGGGGGTGGGGTGGGGAATAAATATACCCACAAGTTATTCATCAGTCAGGGTGCTATGAAGAAATTAAAGAAATGTGACTTAAAGGGACACTATAATTTAGATGATCAGAAAAATATCTCTGTGCAGATAATATTAAGCTGAAACCTGAGTGACAACAGTTTGGACCATAGAAAGATCTGGCATTATTCCTGTAGAGGGACAAGCATATGCAAAGGCCCTGTGGCATGGATATGCTGAGTGTGATCAGTGAGGAGGAGTAATGTGAGGAGAGGGGGCACCTCCAACCTGCTGCCGCTTTTCTTGTTTTTTGGGTTTTTTGGGTTTTTTTTTTTTTGGTACTGGAGATCAAAGTCATGACCTTGCGCTTGCCAAGCAG
Organism: Dolichotis patagonum; assembly: GCA_004027295.1. NCBI lineage: Eukaryota > Metazoa > Chordata > Mammalia > Rodentia > Caviidae > Dolichotis > Dolichotis patagonum. Next base: position 79,383 of record PVJX010006088.1, on the reverse strand, counting down.
GTGCTTATGCCACTGAGCTAAATCCCCAGCCTCTGAGCTAGGTCCCCGGCCCCTACTCTTCTTAGTTAGGAATGTCTTCAGGCGCCCAGGCAGCACCTGGCCCTGTGACCTCCGCACACCACAGTGAGTCTCCTGCTGGCTCCTGGGGTGGCCACGGAGGGGCTCGCTTCTCCCGTTGCAGGTGCTGTGCCGCTGCGAGAACGGCATCCTGAGGGAATGCTTCCTGGCGGCTGAGCTGGAGAACCGGAGGCGGCCGCCCACGGTGAGCGGGGAAGTACCGCGCAGACCCGGAAAGGGAACAAAAGCCACCGGGGGTATTGCCGTCCGGCTACCTATGCTTTTCAAGCCACCCTCTGCCTTTTCTGGAAGCGACATGAACAGATGGTACTCGTGTGCCTTTCCACACTGCGCACCAGCCCGTTCACTGCAGACCTACACTGAGCACCAAAAATGCACTGGGCACGGTACTGGGCTCTGGGACCCGCAATAACCAACTGGCCAACGTCCCTGCCCTCGAGGGCTTATCATATAGTGCGAGAAGATACAGGCAAAGGGCACCCACTAATCAAGAGCTTATAATAGTGCGGTGTCATGAAGGAAGCTGGCGACAAGGAAGCAAGGGGAGGAGCCGGAGGGCGCTGGACCCCCTGCGGACCCCGGTTCTCCCGAGTCACTCCCTGGGTATCGGCTCAGTGAGGGCAGCATCCTGGACACACGCTGTCCAGCTGCAGTTTGAGCAGAGCAGCCTTGAGCATCTCGGGGCAGGACAGCCCTGGCCCCCTCTTGGGGAGCGGGAGCGCAGCAGGCCGGGCGATCCCTGCGGAGCCGGGTCTCAAGGCCAGAGCCGCGCGCGCTGCTCCGTCTTGTCTCGTCACACGGACGCGGTGATGTCTACACCGAGCTTTCTGGTTCCGCAGGTGGGGACTCAGTTTAAGAACAGTCTGAGCAGCCTCCTGGAAATTCTCATCTCCAAGGAACCTTCGTACATCCGCTGCATCAAGCCCAATGAGAGGAAAGAACCCAGTGAGTGCAGCCTGCTCTGAACGCGGGGCTCGGGGGAGGCTGCAGGCAGTGGCCGAGGAGCCTTAAAACCGCCCAAGCTCTTTGTTCTTGGCCGCAAAACCACGTTCCTCTTTAAACAACAGAAGGTAAAGGAACTGTGATGGGAGGCACTTCGGTGGCCCAGAGCTTGGCCAGTTTCAGGAGCAACTCAGCCCAGTCCAGCAGGTGTCGGGGATGAGGGGTGCAGCAGGCTTCTCCCCAGCCCGAGAGCAGCCAAAGCCCTCCCTCTAACCTGGGTGTTCCCTGCCTTGCCATGTTCTGTAAGGAAGTCAGTCAGAAGGTCACAGCGGCCAGGCAGGCAGGACTGACGGCGGGGCAGAGCGGGAGTAAGGCGATAGGCAGTGGCAGAGTTCGTGTAGAGGACACTAGCAGCACTGGTCCCTTCCGGCCAGCTGTGGCTACACGGGACCATGGGCCCAGGGTGCCACATCTCACGATTCCTCAGGAGAAACCAGAAATCTAGATTTTCCTCTAAACATCCCCTCTGAAGAACCAATAGATAATAAAATGTTTCCATGGCCAGACTCAGCCCACAGGGCTTCAGCTTGCAGCCTCTGGTCCGGCATGGTAGAAACGGAGCCAAGGGGTCCTTTACTGTCACTGTCCCTCCTGTTTCTCCAAAGGCAAGTTCGATGACTTCCTTGTAAGGCATCAGATCAAGTACCTGGGGCTGATGGAGCACCTACGGGTGAGACGGGCTGGCTTTGCATACCGGCGGAAATATGAGCATTTCTTGCAAAGGTAAAGTCTGCTTTGTGTGTCCGAGGCCCTTAACATTAGGGGCCTGCTACATGCCAGTCCTTGGAATATGGTAACAAATAACAGGGTACCCTTTAGGGAACCATCTCGGTTCTGAATTTTGTAGTTTTGATAGCAAAAAAAAAAAAAACCACAATAACATTTGGGAGATGATAAAAACCAAGAACAAAGAACCCAGTCAAAATGTGAGCCAGGAAAATGAATAGATACTTCACAGATGAAGCAAAAATGGCCATATAAATACATGACAAAATGTTCAACATTACTGGCCATTAGAGAAATATGAATTAAAACAACACTATCTTACCCCGGAAAGGATAGCCATTGTCAAGAAATCAGATAATAACAAATGCTGGTGAGGAAGGAAAAGAACCCTTCTATGCTGTGGGGATGTAAACTTGGACAACCACTATAAAAACCAGTATGGAGACTCCTTAAAAAAACTAAACCTAGGAATTCCATTTGATGAGGTATTCTCCTAAGTAGCTTTCTAAAAGAGTTAAAGACAGCATGTTACAGTGATACATATATACACACATGTTTCTAGCAGCACAATTCATAATAGCTAAATCTTGGAAGCATCTGTATGTCCATCAACAGATGAATGGATAAAGAAAATGTGATATTTACATACGATGGAGTACTACTCTGCCATAAAGATAAGCTGGAGTCATCTGTAGGCAAATGGGTGGGCCTTGAGATCATAATAATTTTATGTGAAATAAATCAGGCACACAGGCTTAAATATCACAGTTTCTCTTATGAGACCCAAACTGTAAATAAAGAGCAAAACCAACAATAGATAATAGAAAGAAGAGAGGTAGATGTTTTTCACATAGAAGAGGATCAAGAAGAGGAAGAAGAAAGAGGGAAGGAAAAGGGAGTCAAAAAAGAAGTTAAGATGTGTTATGTACATGTCCCAACTCCCCACGAGGAATATAAACACTACATTGTGAACACATACTCATAAAAATGTTAAAGAATAATAAAATGGTTAACCATTTGTTTAAAAAACCTATACTGGGGTTTTTAGCTCAGTGGCATAAGTGCCTGCCTGGCAAGTGCAAGGTCCTGAGTTCGATTCCAGTGCCAAAAAAAATTTTTAAAACCCTAGAACAGTTTTTCCTTTCCTTCCTTTTCTTTTTTTCTTTTTTCTTTCTTTTTCTTTCTTTCTTTCTTTCTTTCTTTTCTTTTCTTTTCTTTTCTTTCTTTCTTTCTTTCTTTCTTTCTTTCTTTCTTTCTTTCCTTCTTTTATACTAGGGATTGAACCCAGTATAAGCTACATCAATACCTAGCCCTCTTTATTTTATTTTATTTTATTTTATTTTATGTTATTTTGATTAAATACATTTTTATCTTGAGACCTCACTACATTGCTAGGTTGCCCAGGCTGTACAGTTCTCCTGCCTCAGCCTCCTCTATGCTAGAATGACAGGCCTGACTGGCTGCTTTATCTCTCAAAGCCCTAATTTCCTGCAGTTGCGTTAGAGGTACAGTACACAGACCTGTCACCAGAGGGAAACCGTGGGCAGTGCCCTGCCCAGCCTGCTGCTGGGGAGGACTCTCCACTTGTGACACAGTGTTGTAACCACACGACCTCTGTCAGAATCTTCATTCTGTTTCCTAAGCTGTGGCTTATCTCCTGCCTATAATGTGAGGGTTAAACTGTCACCAAGGAGTTCGTAGGAATTTAATGGAAGGATCTAAAGATATAACCTGCTCTCCAATCGCTTGTTCACCAGCATTTCTTTGGCAACAGGCCCAGGTGATTTTGTGCTACTCGAAAAGCAATGCTCTCAAGATGATAAATGGCCATTTCTGCAGATCCTAAGGCTCCATCACTGGCAGTTTCCCATCTCCCACCCTATGACTGGACTTATTTGAATAGCGCCACATTATTAGCCTTTGTGCTTTTTCCTTTTTGGATGTCCCTCCACCGTCCACCATTTTTGCTCATCGTCCAATTATCATTCATTTACCCATGTCCCATCCATTTTTCTCAATCTGGCTCCTGGTGACACAGGCAGGAGACAACAGCCGCTGCCTGCCCCACACAGAACACACAGGCACTGGGCATTTCCGTCCCCTGCAGCTTTGCTGCGGCCTCCACAAATACGGGTGAGGGCCCTACTGAGCCCAGGTGACCCTGGTATCAGGTGACAGCAGACAGCAGGTCAGGACCCCCCACCCTGCGCTCATGGAGTTTACTTTCTAGTAGGGGGGACTGGTAATAACAAGAGATGTGTGAGGCCACCTGGGGACAATTGGGTAAGGGGACAGAGTGGAGGGCCCTGGGAGGTAAAGGGCACAGTAGTCTTCATTGGGGCTGCATATTAGAAAGGAGTTGCATGCTGGAATTGGGTTCTTAACACATGAGCCAAAACTACCTTGAAAGCAATTCTTCACCATTGCCCAAACACAGTACTTGTGTGTGTGTGTGTGTGTGTGTGTGGTACTAGGGATTAAACCCGAAGCTTTCACACTGAGCTACGTCCCTAGTCCTTTATTTTTTGTTTAAAATAAAGTCTTACTGAGTCACTAGTTTACCCAGGCTGGGTTCAAACTTGTAATCTTCCTGCCTCAGCTTCCCAGAAGGATGACAAGCACGTACCACCAGGCCCAGGTATACACTACCTTTTCTTTTGGCGCAGGTCCACATTCATTTGCCTGTGCAGCTAGCTGTCTGCTGATGGGCATTAGAGTTGCCCGCCTCATGGCTACTGTGAATAACGCTGCTAGGGACACTTGCACACAGTTTTTGTGTGGACACTGCTTTTGCTTCATACTGAGGAACAGGACTGAGCTACTACAGTTGAGTGCCCAATAATGCCATTACCATATGTGGACAGGGAAAACTGCCCACTTGGACAAACCACTCTCTCATGTCTTTCTCGCCAAGTGTATGTGCCTGAATTCAAGGAATTCCATCCGATGAGATGGCGACATTACACCAAGCAGCTGAGATACTGCAGGAGGGTTAAGCACACCTGGGAGAAGGGAGCATGAGGTGCCATGACATCTGCTGCATGTCCTTCTCTCTGGGCAGGTACAAGTCCTTGTGCCCAGACACCTGGCCACACTGGCACGGGCCTCCAGGAGAGGGTGTGGAACGGCTGATCAAGTACATCGGCTACAAGCCCGAGGAGTACAAGTTAGGGAAGTAAGTGGCCAGGGAGCTGCTAGATAGTTCCCTGCAGTTGAAATATTTTGTGCATTGACCTGCATTCATCTGGAGCCTCATTTTTTTAGACAGCTATGAGTTTACCAGCAGAGGTTTCCACCCACTCAGTTTAAGTGCAGCCCTCGATGGTTAGAAGGAGATGAGGCTTGAAAGGAGCCCGGACTTAAAAGCTGGGATGAGCCTCTGCTTGCAAAATAAAGGGGTGGACCCCCTACCTCTGTGCACCTGGGTTTCTCCATTGTTCCAATGTATGTGTGACCTCCCAGCGGCAACATTAGCACCTGTACCAGGTGCAGTCAGTCATCTCTAGTGCCCCGGAAAGTGGTGTTACAATGCTGAGTATCATCACTATGGGCAGAAGTGCAGCTGTCCGCAACTGTAAAACTTTCATACACGTTGCAAGCTCTCAGCATAACTCAGTTGGATGAATCGGGAGTATTTGCACCTGCTTTGTTACTCACTTGGGTCAGAGCTCATTTGGTTGCACAGAACAGCCCCTAAACATGAAGAGGACCTGTTCCCAGACCGCAAGGCCCTGCTGCCTCAGGGATCTATGCCTTCAAATCTCTCAGTGGGCTCTGCCAGCTCCTACCTCTCGCTTGCATGTGGTCACTCTCTAACTTCTCTTATTCTGGGCCCTGTTTCAAGAATCACTTATTTATTCAATCCAAATATCTGAGGGGCGTCAACCCAGCATGTCCTGAACCGGGCAGACCACGGAGGTCAGAGTTTGAATCTATCCTTCCCATTCTATAACCTGGAAAAGTAGGAGCTTGCAACATGGTGCTCTGCTGCCCCCCAGAGGCCACTCTGGGAAGCGTCCCTCACAAGGTGGGTGTGTGGCCAGCAGTCACCCTAAAAAGAGCACGTGAAACTTATGCTTAAAAGCATCTTTCTTCAAATTTAAGCTTCTATTTCTTTCCAGTATTTGGAATTAAACCTTGATCCAAGTACTGATCCACAATCCCAGCCTTTTTTTATTTTTTTGAGTCCGACTCTCACTAAATTGCCCAATCCTGCCTCAGCCTGAGCAGCTGGGATTACAGGTATGTGCTACCATGTGCGGCTCCAGACCTCTCTTCTTTGTTGTCACTCTTTAAAGCCCGAGAGCCTAACTTGAAGCAACTTCCTGTTCGGGTGTGGACTCATTTTCCAGTGCTGCACAAGTCACCACTAAAGCAATTTATTCTCTCAACTTCTGGAAGCCAGAAGCCCAAAACCAAAGTGTTGGCAAGGCCTTCTGGAGCTTCTGTGAGAGTCCCTCTCCCTCCGGCCTTCGAAGGGGTTCCTGGTGTTTCTTGGCCATGACGTTGCTGCAATCTGGGCCATCCTCACGTGGTCTCGTTCTTCGTGCCCCTTTTTTTCTTTTCCTTTTTTTTTTTTCTTTTCATTTCAGTACTGAAGATTGACCCAGAGCCTTTGCCCAGCTGCAGCCCTCCCCTTTTATTAAATTCTTTTTATTTTCAGGCTGGGTTTAAACTTGCAATCTTCCTACCTCAGCCCCCTAGGGTGCTCAGACTGCAGACCTGTGCCACCACACCCAGTTCTTTTCTAAGGACAATTTCATCCACTTTAGGGCCCAACAAACCCAGATGCTCCCATCTCCACCCTTAATCACACATATAAAGACTTTCTACGGGTCACATTTCTGAGGCTCATTTCTACGGCTCAGCATTGCTGAGAAGACATGAATTGGGGGTAGGGGACTATTCCATTATTACAGGAAGTAAATGACCAATCATAATTAAAACATTTCTTTTTACTTCTAGAACCAAAATATTCATTCGCTTCCCCAGAACTCTGTTTGCTACTGAAGATGCCTTCGAATTTAGTAAACATCAATTAGGTATGGTTTTTTTTTTTTTTTTTTTTTGGCCCTGATTTCAACAGAACGTGAAATGAACAAGTTTAACTTGGAGGGATAAATCTTAAGCATGGGGCATCTGCTGTAATTGTTAGAGATGTTCACTTTGGAACCGCGGGCCAGCCATGAGATCACGATGACACATGTGAACTTATGCCTGAAACAAGTGGTGGGGTGGCAGTCTTGGAGGCAGGCAGATATTTAAATGCCATGGCGCCCTCTCGGTTGAATGGGGTACACCTTGCTGTGCAGTCAGGACCTGAAACCATGTGCACCCAGCCCCCATCTGGTTGTAAACTCTGTTTGCACCAGTATCTGATGTTGGCAGATACAGGTTCAAAGCTTGCAGCCAGGGTGTTGTCATGAACGGGAAATGAGAAAGCGGAGATGCAGCTGGAGTGCAGAACAGTCGAACTCCTCTGGGGGTACTTCTTCTTAGAAATCTAAACTGGTCTGAGGAGGACATTTGAGTACCTGAATATCCACAATTGCAGTCTCACAACAAACCCACATAGTAGGTATTATCACCCCCACTGTATAGTCAGGAAAACTGAGGCAGAGATGCTGGTAAACTGAAGGCCACACAGCTAGCAAGCAGCAGAGCTGGGATTTGATCATGGGCCTGTCTTGCTTCAAGGCCTGGGCTTGTAACTGCCCATTTGCTGATCTCAGTTTTGACCCCTACAGCAGCAGGCTCCTATCATCAGGGGCTACGGGAGGCACGGGTAGGCTCAGGCATAGGTGCAGGGGCCTGAGTGGGCATTTCTGTCCAGCTCCCAGAGCACATGCCACGGCTCTGTAGGTCCTCAATGAAGCTGGCCTTTCTCTGGTGGGACCTCAGTCACTGTGTGGAGGGGGTGGAGGGTGGAGGAGCCGTGGGCGTCTTGCGGGCACTCTCCTGGGCTCACACTCTTGGGTAGCTGGGAAGCAGCTCTGCCATCTCTGTTCTGTGCCCATTGGTAAGCATGTAACAATGCCTGCCTCTCGGGGCACCTACAGCCTGAAGAGGACCTCTGAGGCCTAATGCAGAGCTAGGGGCTCGTACCCACCCTAAGGGAAGCAAAAGGAAAGGCAGAGAAGAGAGTAACTGCATGGCATCTGGGAGCCAGGTCTAACATGAGCCACCTGTTCACACCTCTGTGATGCCGTATCAGCAACCTGTGTCACTGCTACCCTGCACGCGTTAGAGGGCCACAGCCACAAAGACACGCAAATGAAAGCCATTTCACCAAAACTTGTTTTATTTCAAGTTGCAAGAATCCAAGCCACATACAAAGGCTGCCTAGGAAGAAGAGAATACGTGAAGAGAAGAGAAGCAGGTAGGTACACAACACCAGACCAACACTCTTGCCCTCTCATTGGCCGGGCACCATCTCTGCCCAGTCCCTCCCCTGCCCTTCCTTGAACCCTTGGTGTGGGCCCACACCTGGGGCAGCTTTTCCTTCTAACTCCCTGCCTAGAGACCATAGCCTCGTGGTCTGTTTGTTCCATGGGCATGTTTTCTTTGTCCACTTTGGAAGGATAATGTTTTTAAAAGGTGTCAAACACCAGAGGTACCCTAGACACCCTCCCAATCACATTCTCAAGCCATGCCCCATCCCCCTTCTTAGAAGTGACCTGTTGAAAGTATGCAGTTCTCAATCTCTTTTCTATACAGTTGGACCATCTATGGGTACAGCACTCGATACATTTATAGTTTGGCGTGTGCCAAACTCAACAAAATTATATTGTTGATACTGTAGGTCATACTTCTTGCACTGAATCATTTTTTTCTAACTCAACCAGAAGATGTGTAGATTTACTCATTTATAACTACCTAGTACTTCACTCTCAGAGGCCCATCAGATAGTGAGTATTTTAGATTCGTGAGTCATCTGGGCTCTGTCACAACCACTCGGCTGTGCCATTGTGGCCTTAGATGATATGTAAGTAAATGGACATTGCTGTGTTGCAGTAAAACTTTATTTACATAAACAGGTGGCCAGTCTTTAGCCGTAGTTTGCCAGCCCCTGAGCTACATGGGAAGTCCAGAGTCTTGTTCTGCTGATGAACATTTGGGTCATTTTCAGTTGCTTGTTGGTTTCTGTAACAGAAACAGTGGTGCTCTGAAGAAGGGAAAAAAAAGACACTTAAAAAAATCTGACAATAAAAAGTGAAAAACGGCTGAGTGTGTAGCACATGCGTGTAAACCCAGCACTCCGGGAAGCTAGAGCAGGAGGGCTGCAAGTCTGAGTCCAGTCTGGGTAACTCAGCAACTTAGTAAGACTCTGTCTTAAAATATAAAATAAAAGGTGCTGGGGTCCTTCTGTGCCAACTTCCTGGGCTTAATCCCCAGTATCACCAAAAGAAAAAAAAAAAATCTGAAAAAGTATTTAAAACTTGAAACAACCCGGGATCTAATGTGCGTGTGTCTACTTCATGTATTCCAAATTTTCAAATGTGGACAGCTAAATCAAATGTGAAACCCAAAAGCAAGTGAAGAAACTGTATGATTACAAGCAGTTTTAGCCCTGAAAAGGCTTTGGAAAGTTTCCATGGCAGCCTCTGCCCGGTCTCCCTGGTTGTCTGAGCGCCCCCAGGTAAGAACAAATGACACACACCTAGCTTTCCATTTCGGAGCCAGCAGGGCACCCTGGGGGTACCCTGCTGTGTGCCAGCAGATGAACCTTTTGGACAAGGCTGTTGTGTTTGTGCTCACCTTCTAATGCCAGCAGTGGACTCTTTCAGCCACCAAACTGGAAGCTCACTGGCGTGGAGCCCTGGCTCGCAAGGAAGTCAAAAGGAGAAAGTGGGCTGTGCAGATAATAAGAAGGTAGGCTCTTGGTACGGCAAGCCGGAGAGGTCCACAGACACCATCTGAATTTTGTGATGCTGGGATTTGTGCAGAAAAGAGGTCTTCCCTTCCGGATGTTCCTGGGAATTTAGTTTCATTGCCTGATTCTGATGGTGATCACAGTTCAATACATTAAAGTCAAATGCTTCCCGAACCCAGGCTAGTTAAAGGGAGACAGTCTCAGCCAGGCCTGGTGGCTCACATCTGTAATACAAGTACAACTTAGAGCACTAAGCAGGCTGAGGCAGGAGGATCACTGAGTTCAAGGCCAGCCTGGGCTACACAGTGAGACCCTGTCTCAAAATGAATATAGGAATGTATGAGTGAGTGAATGGGGAGCAACTCTCAAGCTCTGGGAGACAACAGTGGCGGGTGGGAGGGACTGTGGCAGACCGGTAAGCTCAGTTCTCCATGGGGCAGGAGCTGTTCTGTCCTGGTCGACTGCTACTGCTAGGCCACAGCTGCCAGGATGCTGGATATTTCAAGGAAAGCTGAAATGCAGCTTTTATGTAGTACTTCCTAACACTGCTTTTTAAAGAACTGGTAACTAATGAAGCTAGGATTTCTGTTGAAATGGAAAGCAGTTCAGGTAAAACCAGGCACGGGGGTGCATGCCTGTTGCCAGCACTCAGGAGGCTGAGGCAGGAGGACTGCTGCAAGTTAGAGGCTAGGTGGGGTATGTAGTGAGTTCAGGGCCTGAACTATATACCAAGACCTTGTCAGAAAAAAAAAAAAAAAAAAAAAAAAAAAAAAAAAAAAAGGCAAGCAGTGGGGGTAAGAGACTACGTATCTCTGGGGCAGATTTGACCTTTGGGCTACATTACTGGCTTCTATCCTATGAAGCCATTTAAACAACCTCTATTATTTTGGCCTCCTTTGAATCAAACAGGGAGAGGACGCAAAGTTCTGAGGAAATGGGCCAGAAACCTAACAAAACACTTTCCTTTTGAGGTTCATCAACGGATTCATCAATCGCAACAAACCCCTTTCTCCTGACAATGAGGAGTTTCTAGTGTTCGTGCGCAAAAATTACATCTTGAATCTTCGGTATCATGTCCCGAAGAATGTACTGGACAAGAGCTGGCTGAAGCCTCCTGGCATCCTGGAAACTGTGAGGACTAAACTGAGACTTGGATGTTACACATGACGTGGGCACTAATCAAAGTTTAGCTTTTGTCAGAATTCATTATATTCTCACCAGAATTAGAAAGCCAGCAGTAGTCTGATTAGAGCCCATTTGACTGGTTTCTCTCTGCGTGGTAGCTTCCCAATCACTGTTGCGAGGTTTCTCGAATGATGGCCTGGAGATCCCCGTGTCTGCAGTGTAGCGTTGGAGCTACTGTAAGATTCCTGGGCTCCACCCCAGACCCACTGAGTCACAATCGCTAGGAACCTCTTTATTTATAGCCAAGTCCTCAGGGAACTGATGACCATATTCAAGTTTGAGAATCACTCATTAAGCAATGGAGAAGTTATACGCAGATGGGACGCTTCGCTGCTTTGACTGTAAAATACTAGTGCTGGATTTTAAAATTGTCTTGTTTTGGTCACCACAGCCCAAAGTGCTATGTGTGAGGTCGATGGGAAAAAAATGTGTTCTCTACACAGGCTTCAGACCTGCTCAGGAAAATGTGCACAAGGAACCTGGTTCGGAAGTACTGCCGCGGGGTCACGGCCGAGTGGAAAGCCATGGTAGGGACATGGTGCCTGTCCTCATCTGCCACTCCATGCACAAGCCAAGGGCTGTGTCCCATGACTTGTAGATGAACTGAAGATAAACACACAGAATCCTCAGTGACTGTCAGCTGATGTTAGTCAGCATCCGTGTATGGTTACCATGGGAACTGAAGCCAGATGGGCCCTGCACTAGAAAGAAGGCAGACAAGTTCTGTGGGAGGTCTGGTTTGGTTAATGATTACCTGCAGGTGTTTTCTCTACAGACCCAGAGAGTAAATGTTTTAGGCTTTATGGGCCATACAGTCTGTTAGTATCTAGCTCTATAGCTATGGCAGGAAAGCAGCTGTAGACGTGTAAACAAAAGCCACGGTTGTATCCCAATAAAACTTAACTTACACAGAGCAGGCAGCAGGCTGCATTTGGCCCTTGGGCTGTACTTTGCAGAACTCTGATCTAGAAGGAACTATTCTCTGAAGTTCTGAAAACTCCACTTTAAAGCCACTACAAGCAGGGGGCGGGGGTGCAAAAACACGGATCTCAGTCTCCACCAGTGTGATTTTTAGGGCATTATGGCCAAAGCCAGGAATGTTTCTGATCCATGCCAAAGTATAACATGGCTCCTGTGGCTTTTCCTGCAAACTAACTGACACTGTGAGTGTAAAGCTGTTCTACCCAAAAGCAAACCCTGGGCTACCACTTTTGTACTTTAAATTATGTATTACCAGATGCAGCAGAAGGTGGTTACAAGTGACATATTCAGGGGAAAGAAAGAAGGCTATGCAGAAAGTTTAAATGAACCCTTTGTGAACACTCGGATAGGTAAGTACATTTTCCACCTACGTATACTGTTTGCCAGTGAGGTAAGATGCTCAACTCTGTAGCAATTCCTGACAGCTATTTCCCCAGCTGAGCCCTCAGCACGGAGAAATGTACAGAGCCGGTAGACAGCTGCGCCTTCTCCGGCGTCGGTGTTTAGCGATGATTCACTGTGTTCTGGTTCCTTTCCCAGATGAAGGAGACATTAATCCCAAAGTGCTTCAACTAATGAGCAATGAGAAAATCCAGGTAAGGCAATGCGTGGTCTCAGCCTGAACGGATTCCCTGTCCACCTGAGAGCAGGGCATTTTTGGCACAGCGCTGGGAACACCACTTAGACACAGTGCAGCTGGGCAGGCCGGGTGCTCAGCTGTGCTGCTCTGGGTGTTAGCAGAGGTCGTGGGGTAACACATGACAACAAGGTACCTGTTTTCTCGGTCTTCTTTCCTATGAAGTGCAAACATGTAGCCAGTAGCTTAATCATCCCGTGAGAGGCAGGTGCACTTCCGGGTGCTGATGCTGCCCTCTCTGCAGAATGGCTGCACAGGTTACTTAGGCCCTTGGCCCCTCTGATCTCCTGTGGCTGTGGATAATAGGAGCCCTGAGTGGATAAGCAAGGCAAGAGAGATGAAGTACTTAGGTCATGGCCTGCCCTACAAGCAGCCTTGAGCTGGTCTTTGTCATGTGCTGGGAGTGCTCTCACCCCTCATTCCCTGGAGGACGGAAGCCTGTGTGACTGGAAGAAATCCTGCCCTGGCTGTGAAGGGCCTAGACCACAGGATGTCTTCTTCTCTATTGGCCTCAGACCATTCCTACAGGGCTGGGTGCCCGGCCTTGGCTTCCTCAGAGGGTACAACAGTCAGGCAGGGCTGGGAATCACCATCTTCCATGCAAGGAGCAGGACCCAGGGAAACAAAAACATCTCTTCATGCAAGATCTCTCTGGTCTGAGCACCTGAAATAACTTCACCAGATTCTCAGTCACTCTGTACTCTGTCCCTCACATGAGGTAACTGTCCCCCATGGGAACGCTCACCTCCTTGCAGTACAGTGTCCCGGTCATCAAGTATGACAGGAAAGGCTTCAAGGCACGACAGCGGCAGCTCATCCTCACTCAGAAAGCAGCTTACGTAGTGGAACTTGCCAAAATCAAGCAGAAGATAGAGTACGCAGCCCTCAAAGGTAAGCAGCAGGCAGCCATGGGCCATTTCCAGGTTGGCTCAACTCCTGGGCATACTAGTAATGAAGAAGCTCGCCAAGGGGATACAGAAGGGAAGGGTGCCCAGATGCCCAGGCTCAGGCCTGTCCTGTGGCCCTTATTCTGGCATAAATGTCCACGGCACCCACCCCACCAGTTTAGACAAAGGTCACCTTCCACAGTGACTGGGTTTTGACTCAGCTGCCAGCCCAGCATGAGGATTTCTGGACTATAACCTCTCTAGCCTTTGGGCCCAGCTAGAAGAAAGTAGACATGGGTCTGGGGAGAACCTGGGTGCTCTCTCTCTCTCCTGTTTTCTGCATCAATGTTAAGCTGCCCACTTCTGGGCCCCTAACTCTGGATCTGTCTTAAGGTGTCTCCACTAGCAACCTGAGTGACGGAATCTTAGTCATTCATGTTTCGCCAGAGAACGACAAGCAAAAGGTAATTGATGGCCTTTGATCTTTGCTAAAAGAGGGAAGTGCCCAATCTTCAATCGAGTACCACAAACCTCAGGATTACAGCTATTTGCACTTCTCTTTCTAACCATTAATACTGCAGCCACTGTGTCCTCTTCCTACCTAGGGGGATGCCATCCTCTTGTGTGAACATGTATTTGAGGTGGTTACTAAGCTCACCATGCTGGTTAAGAAGGAGAATCTTGTAAATGTCGTTCAAGGAAGGTAGGTGGCATCAACTTCTGCTGGGGAAGGAACTCAGTGGTACAACCGCGACCAACAGATGGAAGAGATGCAAATGTCAATCTTTCCACCCATGCCTGCCTCCTGTCCTCAAAGCAGGGTGCTGACAGGAAGGCTCCACTGTGTCCCCTGGCCCTGTCCTCACCCCTCTGACCTTGGTCTAGACACAGGAACAGGTCAGTGATCACTCACTAACCTCAGCAAGCAACAGTCTTCCCACGTGGTTTCCAAAGCAGGTGCTTATGCTCCCGAGAGACACAGTCACTAAGTGAAGGGTAGACCTCTGACCTGGAGCAGGACAGTTACGCCTTTGCTGTGACGCCTAATGGCACAGTTGTTTAGATCACTGGGCTGCAGCTTCACAGGCTATCCATGGATTATCAGGGCAAGTGCTCTGTTGCTTTCGTGTGTAAAAGAAAAGTTCCCTGCACAGAGTATCCTTACTTTTTTCAATACCTCTGGAGCAGCTGCCACCTTTTCTCCTCTGGGTGATGCGCATGGACCCCGTGTTAACCAGCATTTGGGGAGGCATACGGATGGCCAGTGGGGCGTGCAGACTCTGAAGGGCCATTAGCAGCCTCAGTACTGTGCTTGCACGGTGTCTGTAGCACAGCGCCTGTAAAAGCAGGTTGCTCTTGGCAAGGACTGTTTTTTCCTCTGCTCCGAGAGCTTACAACCTGATGAGCAAATTCACAGGCAGAGTAAGCGAGCTAAGAACTTTGAAAAAGAGTTCTCTGTTGTGTTGTACCTGCAGGGAACACCAAGGCCGCTGTAAGAGTTCCAGCATGAGGATATGTGCCCTGCTCCTCAGATATTAGATTGGCCTTTCAAAACTTTAATATGCTCAGTTGATTTGAGAATAAATGCAGAAGTGTTTAAGTCACCCACTTGTGAAAATGGTTTCCTTCTTTGGATTGCTCAAATATGCAATAAAATAGGAATTCAATCTTGAAACTAGTAATGTTTTATAAGTACATTTCTTTTGCAGACCAAAGGTTGGCAGGAAGAAAAGCGTATGTCAGTAATTTGTCACTGTGTATTTTAAGTTTACAGTTTCATATTGGTCCTGGGAAAGAAGGCACAATAATTTTTGATACTGGACCAGAAGAACAAATCTATAAAGATAAAAATGGACAGTTAACAGTGGTAAGTGGCTGGCTTGGGGGACAGATAAGCAAATGAAAATACAGGTTTAAAAAGCAAGTTCATTTCTTCCTTCTATTCCTGATTCCATGTCTAAATGACAGGAAGACACTGATTTAGGGAGACATGAATTTAAACACGAAATAAGGGAAAACCGTTAGCATATTTGTCAGGGAAGCAGAAGTTGACATTAACACTTACCAATCTTACAAGCCCAGCTATTCACTGGGTGACAAATGATTCTCAAACTCACCTCCACATTGAAATCCAGGTGCTTGAGTGCACCTTAGATACTATAATCTTCCTGGCTGGTGGTGTGGTCTAGGCTTTAGAATTTGAGATTGTAAATCTAAAGGACACAGAGGTTTGGCAATCCCTGCCATGTGATGAAGAACCTGAGCACACACGTGACTTGGTCCTCCTCGACTATGCCCCCATACTGCGCTGAGGGGTCCCACAATCCTCAATGACAAACAGTACACAGAGTGTGCTTTGATCCAGGGTTCCCAGGAAATGACATGTTCAAAGCAGAGGGGGTAGAATCTTTAAAATATATATTCTACTTATACCAAGAATTATTTGATACAAATTAAAAATGAAATTCTCCTAGGTTACTTAAATGTTTACATATTGAGTTATAAATTTTTCTATGGATGTAAATATGAGCAAGTGTCTTTCATAACCAATGGGTCCCCTTCAGGGAGTTAAAGTAAGGATCACTGGGATTAAGTCAGGCTGTGGATTTTCAGTTTACGTGCTCTGCCACCTTAAAGCTTACACCCCGAGAACTGAAGTTCTCTTTCAGTCTATTTTCCTCCTCGGCTGGCTCAGACTAAACATGCTAACAAGCCACTTCTAAATCCAGCCTGTCCTGTAGGAGGTGGACTGGCTTCTCAGCTCATCTGCCCTCCTTGGCCAGGCTGATCTGAGGTGGCACCTGCTTCCTTCCCAGTGAGGGAGCTGCGAGGTTCTGAAGTTAAGCGTGGCTCTCTCCCAGGTGTCGGTGCGGCGGAAGTCCTGATGGCAGACAAAACCTGGTTTCTACTAATACTGTTTTTGCTACAACTGAAGAAAGCACTAGGGAAGCAGGAATCTGACCCAGTTAACTATGTCTGCAAGAAAAAATGCCAGTGACTCCTGGGAAAGCATCACATCTGAAGACACTGAGTATCACGTTCTGCCAAAGCCTGACCCCAGCTTCTCAGCTGCAGCTGGCACCGTATTAAAATGTCTTCTTCTGGGAGCTGAACTCAAGTCGTTCAATGGGGTTCTCTTAAACATCCCAGAAAGGACCTACACTGGACGGGCACTTCAACAGGCACTGTCGGGCATGCAGCAGACAGTCTACCTTTGTCAAGCTGCCCCTGAGACACAATACAATATTACATATGATCTGAGAGGAAGTAGATGCACTCTCTCATAAAGCTGCAAAATTTGAATGCTTCTTTAAA
Source organism: Dolichotis patagonum (assembly GCA_004027295.1). Lineage (NCBI taxonomy): Eukaryota > Metazoa > Chordata > Mammalia > Rodentia > Caviidae > Dolichotis > Dolichotis patagonum. The sequence goes on along the minus strand of PVJX010006088.1, from coordinate 62,699 downwards.
TAAATGGAACTTATAAGTTTTAAGGAACTGGCGGGTGTTTCTGTGGGCTCATTAGGCACCAGGTGGTGAGTGGATCCCCCAGCCCTCCACATTATGTCAGTGGCAACACCAGCTAACACATTCCTCTTTAGAAGGCAGGCAGCATCTTCACCCGAGACTTCCTTTGAGGGAGTTAAATTCAAACACTATGGCAAAATGACTCATCTTTTCCTTCCACCACGAGCAACTTTAAGGTGGCAAAGTAGAACATAGGAGCTCCTTCTTGCTCTGTGTTATCAGTGGTGGGCATTTCAGAAAAGGTCTGTAAAACATTGTGGTGGGCATTTCAGAAAAGACCCAGAAAACAGATTTAACCAGAAGCATGGTATAATTTTTATTGTACAAATGTTTACGAATGCTTGTACAAGAGGAAAACAGTGACTGCTCTTAAAACGGACAGCATTTTCTTCATAGCACAGGGAGACGGAAAGGGTAGTGATGCACTTGAGTGTGTCACAGTGCCTTAGAGTGAAGCCCTAAAGAGAACATGGACGGGGAGTGGCACACGTAGGTCCTGAACAGCAACTGTAAGGTCCAGGAGAACACACCTACGCAGGGACTGGGGACCTGCAGAGGTCAATCGGCACATCCAGCATAAGAAGGCAGCAAGAAGGATGCGCAGGCGCTGTTTCAGACCCCCAGTCACCACCCTCAGAAACCTTATTCAAAACAAAGACTGAGCTTGATTACCATGGAGCAAAAGCTGTTCCAATTTTTAACTGTAAGCTCTTATAGCAAAATAAAACCTTGCTCTTTAGCAAAGCTTACGCCAGTGTTTATTTAGATGGTTCATAAATAAAAATATTGACTTTTGCCCTTAGTGCTAACATGTGAAAAGTCAGTTCCTTTCCATGTAGTCTATTTGATAGCAGAGCTTGGACCAGCCAACACTTGTCTGTCAGCTCCTGGCTAGATGCAGCTGACGGAATCATTCACCACGGAATGTTTTACAGACCTATTTGTATCCCTGGGAGGCAGAGATGCAAACTTACAGGTGCAAAGTTGAAGGAAAGTAAAGGTACCAAGAGCTGCCAGAAATGGCAAGTCATACATAAGGCATACATACATGAAAGCCAAAACAAGTCAGACTGTTTCACAAACTTAATCACACGAACACTTAAAAAGCAGAATTTATACAATGGCTTTTCCATTCCTACAGAAAACATCAGAACTGACATTCACTTTAACTTTAAAAAAGTTTAACCCAGGCTGCAGGGTTGACGTTTAAAACCTAAACAGTATAAAATATTTACGAAACATTATTTTGTAAGCTCCCTTTCCTTAGCACTTAATAAAACCCAAATAGCCTTGTATAAAAGTTTCCCACACAACAGTTTAAAAAGCATCTACCCAATACCTCGTTTTTAGGTTCAGTCTTGATTGTTTTAAAGTTTTAAATATTGTAGGCTTTGCTGCTGGATACAAAAGAAAGGCAGACAGCTGTCACAGGTACAAAGTCTAAGCTGTAAAAACCGTTGCAAAATAGAAACTCGTTTTTTGGATACAGGTGTGAAAGGCTGCCCATGTTAATACCTTTGGTATAAAACAGTAACAATTCCTTGCTAAGCAACTAAAACCCATCCATTACCTGACACATACTCACACCTCCTCGTAACTACTCTACCTAGTCTAGTCTCAACCACCCAGGTCAGTCACGATTCACTTCTGCTCCTGTGCAGGTGCAGAGGAGGCTGGGAGGTAGGTAACTGAGAACATCTGTCCTAATGAGCACCATGCACGGCAGGCTCCAGCTTGGGCCACCTGTGCCCACAAACACACATCCTCACTAACAGTCGCACACATTCCCTAAACAAGTATGAACACGGACACAAACCAGACCCAAAGGTACCTGTACATCCTCTCCACCTGTTCACTGATGGCCACTCTACTCTGCATAGAAATCAGAGACAAAGACGAGAAGGGATCTCCCGGTGACTACTGGGTTGCAGCAGAGAAGCCACCCGAGCGAGACAGGCAAGCTCCCTTGGGCTGGCGGGTGAGGGGTGTCTGCTGGGAGGACCAAGTCTGGGGCCGCACTGAGTTCCTGACGAAAGAGCAAGGCACCCACTTGCTGAAGCAAGCCTACGTTAATGGGGACGGTGGCGGGAGAAAGGAGTGGGTGCTGTGGAGCGGCAGTGTGCAAGTTTCACCTGCAGTGCGGTCAGGCGGCCTTGCAGGATTGGAGTGGGTCAACAAGGACAGCAAGTGGAAGGGGCAGGAGATGGGAGGAGAGCTGGGCACTCACTGCCAAAGGAAGTTCTACTCCTTGCCATGTGTGCTACAGTCCCAGCAAGCACCAGACCAAAAGTCAGCCAAGGCAGCAAATATTTTATACCCAAAGATGTATTAAAACAAACTCGTTAGAAGCAACGGCCCTCGTTGGGTCTCATTTTCACAGCCATGAGCTGAAACTATTTATCGATAAGCCCTAGGGACAGAACCACGTTGCAGAATGCATTCCCAGGAAAGTCATGAAGATTGTGCCCAGTCAGAAGGTACAGGAACCAGGAACCAGTCAGCTGAGGCTAAGAGTTTAGGAAATACATAGCTCAGACAGCTCTGGTGGCCACCACCTGCAGAGCCCCTCTCGGAATTGTCAAACTGAAACCTTAAGGGAGTGTCACTCAAGAAGCCCTAATAGGTACTCAGCACCCACAAAAATAAATACTGCAAACGAAGTTCTCACATACACTTCACGCTCATTCATACTTTTCCTCTGAGAACCAAGAAAGCTTGGCTCCAGATTCTCACGAAAAGCAGAGACCTTGGACATAACTTGTTCAACTATGGGGGTGCATACACCTGGGTCAAGGCAGGAGCAATTCACCTTGTCGAAAAATATCAAAATCATCATCTGGCTAGTTACAAAAGTATCTCCAGACTCCAGGGGAAGTAGAAGGTGCCCAGAAAGAAGCCTGCACAGAATCTGAGTGTGGCAGGATGGGGAGGAAGGCGGAGGGAAGAGGAAGGCGGCTGGGTCCGCTGGCCTGCTCACTGGTGGAGGTGGGTCCGGTCATCAGGACGCTTGATGTGGATTCGCCGCACACGCTCGATCCTCTCTCGCTCCCGCTCCTCATCCTCATCCAGGTGATGGGAGCGCCCAGCTGCTCCACCCGTGGCCTCCAGGAGTGCATTGTCAGGTCCCCGGCCATCCTGGGCCTCATACAGCAAAATATTCAGGGTCTCCTCATAAATACGGGCTTCAGGGAACTCAACCTGTATCCCCACAAAGTACAGGGAAAACGTTAGTATGAGACACACACAGCCCACCACCTTAGCCACGACCTGTACTTCTGAGCCAGGCCATCAGGCTAAGGAGGAATGAAGACGGTCACTGTTATTTTTAAAGCTACTGTTGTTTTCAATAGACAACATTTATACATAGTGCTAAATTTACCTGAGCCCAAGGGAACACAGTGAAATTAGTTTCTGCATCCTCCCTACCCGGCCATCCCTGCATGAAGGCAGTGCTGCTCATCTTTTCACCTTCTCTCAGAGATTCCATACACACATATCCATAGTCACGCACTTTAACAAACACACAAACAAGGCTGCCAGAGTCTTATGCCCCTTCCTCCTGTCCCTAACTTTTAACTACACATCAAGGAACTACGAAGAATACAATACAATCAAGTAGTTCACTCGGATGAACATTCAGGCTACCTCCAATATGTTGCCACCAACAAGGCTGTGGCATCTGGCACAGGTCCTCCATGTCTTAAAGACACCCTAAAAACAGCTTTCTGTTTGCACAAACACCTCCCTCCTGCCTAGCAAAGTGCTGCTTGCTTGTCCCCTCTACCACCACCACTGGGCTAAGGGTTCTGGAAGGAGGAGGACCACGTAAGTCAGGCACCTGACTCACAGATTAGATTTGGTCTGAAGGAGAAGATTCCAAGGTTTCGAGGGCAATGGAGTAAGCACATCCCACCTTTCTTTTTTTTCATCGATGCTACCAAAGCAGGTAAGGATGCACACAGCAGCCCAGTGAGGACTGAGAGTAAGCAGCCCCAGAAGGACTGGGGGAAAGAGCAGCAATGGAGGTGATTCCAACAGCAGTGCATCCTCCAACTTTCTCCTGCTCCCCCCATCAATGCAGGCTGAACCCTAGCACGGGCCCCACAACAAAGCACCCAGGTCTTTGGTGACCAGACGAGCCAACACAGTCCAATACACAGAGTGGCAGGAAACAGGCTAAGTTTCCTATTCTTCTGCCCTCTACTCTCGCCTCTAAGCAACCTGGTGGCAGAAACCAGAGACTGCAGGAATCAGAACTTTTTGGTGCCAGGGATAAAAAACCCCAGGCCATGCTTAAGGCAAGCTCCCTGCTACTGAGCCACACTGCCAGTCAAGGGATTTTCTTTTCTGATGAGGTCTCTGGTCTCAGGGTCAGGAGGGAGCCAGGCAGGTGCATGCCTATCATCCCAGTATTCCGGAGGCTGAGACAAGAGGATTGTCTCAAGTTCAAGGCCAGCCTGGGTTACCTACTGAGTGCAAGACCAGCTTAAACTACATATGAGACACTGTCTCTAAAAAATAAAAATAAAAATAAAAATAAAAATTAATTTTAAAACAAGGTCATAAAGAATCTCAGGCAGGGGATACAGCTCAGTGGCACAGTGCCTGCCTAGTAAACACAAGGTCCTGAATTCCATTATTGGTACCAAGATAAAAAAAAGGAATCCCAGCTGCTTTTTTCACAATCTTCATGCTGGTTTCCCTCAGATATAAACTCAATCATGATGAGCGGATATCAAAAGCCCCAGCATCAAAAGCCCCCGTTCAATCATAAAAAATGGGTAACAAAAGCCCCAGACATGTGCCACCCTGCCTGGCTCCTTCCTGACCCTGAACAAGGGAGGGCCAGAGAAGCTGAAAGCACAGGAGAGATTGTAAAAGGAAACAAAATCAAGGAAGTGCACTCTGAAGTTGTGCAAAGAGAGCGAATTCACGCAGCCACAGAGCCCACCCCTAATCAGCACACACTGACTGGAAGAACTGACCAACACGACTGGCCAGAGTGTGGTGCACAGGTGGGTCAGCTCTGAAGGCTTTGAAAACTGAGCTGTCTCTGGAACTTGCAGTTTGCATCCAACTCGGTCAATTACCTTCCAAAACAAAAGCACCAACATTCTCCCTAGAACTAAGTAGGACCTGGAATCCTATGTGACATTTAAAATGTTCAGGACACAATTCAAAATTACTTGGTATGTGATAAACCAGGAAAATCTCAGTTCCTGTGGAAAAAGTCAACAAATGCCAGTCCCAAGAAAACAGAAGAGGCTGGAATCTGACATGGACCTGAAAGCAGCTATTAAAAAATGTGCCAACAAGAGTTATGCTCTTAAATTGAAACACAGGAAGTCTCAACTAATAGAGGGTGAAAGAAAATTTTAGAACTAAAAAAACACAATAAACAAAACAAACACAAAAACAAAAACAAAATACCTGATTTATTGGAAGAGTTCAATAACCAAGCAAAGATGACAGAGAAAAGAGTCGACAGAAGTAAAACAATCTGAACAAAAAGACCAATAAAGGGCAGAATACTGGACTTTATTATTATATAGTCCTCAATGAAACAGACTTTAGCACCAAATGGACAATATATGTATCAAACATCTACTTAAACTTTAATTTCAGCATTTCATGCCCTGTGCAAATGTACCGTAACAGTAAAATGATGATAAAAAAATTAGTAATACACTTGGAATGCTATATCAAGGAAGACACGATTATAAAAAAAGGAGGAGGAGGAAGAGGAAAGAAATAAAGACAAACAGAAAGAAAAGAAAGTAAACAAGCAAGCAAACAACAATGGAATATCTGTAAAGTTAGCTGAAGATAATAAACCCAAAGTGTCAGCTCCAAGGCCCAGCTCCCAGAGGTTTGGGCCAGCTGGAGATGCTGCTTTACAGGGGCAGCTGTCCCTAACACCAGTTCCCCAGAAAGCTGAAGTCAAAGGCTTTCCCTGGAAAAAGAAGTCCTCGCAAATGCACTGCATGGTGAAAGGAGCCGAAACAGGGCCCAGGCCTCCAATTCTCAGCCTGCCACCAGCAAGCTTGCAAACACAAGCACAGGCTCACTCCAGAAGCCATGTGCTCATCTATAAACAGCAGAGAGCGAACCATGGGGCCTCGAAATTCTTTTACTCTCTAGTAAGCTCTAAAAATGAGAAATCTTTATATTTTAAAACTTAACCTATATAATGTCTATCCTTTTAAATTATAAGGTGTATTTTTAAAAAAATCAAACCATAAGAAAATGGAGGTCTAGTTATAGAATTCACACCTTAAAACTATTCACAGGAGAAAAGTACAAGAGCTTGCCAGTGTGGTGAGAACAGGCACTTCTCATCTCCTAACACCTTCGAAAGAGAACTGAACCTCAGTACAGTGGTGCCTCAGTTCAAGAACACTTTTGCTTGCAGACAATGTGGCCCACACATAGAAGCCTTTGGCAAAATTTGGTTTTGGTTCACAAATTACATCAGGTGACGAACATAACGGTGGTCATCTTTCCCACATGAACACAAAATGGTCATCTTTCCTAGAATCGTGAAACAAATTAAGTTCATGAACCAAGGTACCACTGTATTTTTCTCATTTTGGCTATCTTAAAAACAATTTCTATCTTTTAGGATATACTCAGAATATAGTAATTACAAATAAAATAGGTGGTCAAATTAATCCTGTATTTGGGAGAGAATAGGTACTGATGGGGCACAGAGCCACCATGAGCTACTGGCCACTAAAGCTGGGTGAATGGTACATGGGAGATGTACATGTCTACTTCGGTACATAATTTAAATTTCCTATAATGTTAAAAAAGAAAAAAAAAAGCTCTTCTTTCCACTTTGTGGTATGATTTTCTCTCTTTTGCATTCTGCTTAAGGTCTGCTCCAAAAGCCCACAGACCTATGTCCTTCCTAAAGCTACAGGGTCAACAGCAACATGAACAAGTGAGTGACACACTATATAAACAGGTAACTAGAAGCATGACAATTAACCTATGGCCAACCTACCATATCCTACAGTCAGCTTTCTCTTAGACAGGCTGAGAAAGAAACAACACTGAACAGTGTGACTAAAAGCAGGAGTGGAGGAGGAGAAGGAAGGAGGGAAGGAGCATAAGGAAGTGAAGGAGGGAAAGAAGATGATGAGAAGAAGGAAGAAGAGAGGGAAGAAAAAGAAGGAAAGGAGGGAAGGGAAGGGAGGAGGAAAGGAAGGGAAGGAAAAAAGGAGGAAAAGGCAGAAACCAAGACAGCCAGCTCATTCACACAGCCCAAGGAAGACAGACGACAACCACAACACCTATATAGCAGTCATATCTCTAGCTGTATTTTGCCATGTGGTCTAGCTTTGCAGAATGGCTTGGCAGTAGAAGTCAAGGGAAAAGCCAAGCCTATTAGTTTGGAGAGGATGATATAAAGATGGATGCAGAGTCAGTTCAATCACAGAGTCAAGTGTGTTCAGAAGGAAGCCAAGCAAGGTGGGAGCTCGGGAATTGCACATCTGGGTCCTGTGAACATGGTGGGCAGCTCTAGGTCAGTGGGCAAGAGAAGGACACACCGACAGCAAATAAATGGATGTGACCAGAAAGCCAGGTCAAGATTTAAGGCAGCACTGTTGTTCTAATGAGTGAGATGGAGCCAGGTCTTGCTGGTGAGAAACAACTGCAGTGGAGGAGCACAAGGAATAGTATAGGTAGTATCAGATGGCATCAGATGGGGAGAACGCTGGCAGCCAGATACACCTGGGTACAAGGACAAACCTGAATCCATACGCACAAGGGGACTATGGTATAGTATGACTGTCTCTGCTTGCTGAATGATGGGAGGAAGGGATGTTTCCCTAAGACCTACATTTAGATCTTTCCAAAGCCTCCAAAATAATAATTAGTTTATAATATTAGTTTATAATAATGAGGAACCACAAGGCAATGAAAGCATTTGAAAACCTTTCCTTCTTTATGTTCATTTTGCTCAAGTGGAAAAAAGTTTCATACACACTTATTTCAGAGCAGCCACTGAAAACTGTCTTCTGAAGGCTCTTACCTTGGTCTGCTTCTTCTCAGTGGCATAGACAATGGAGGTACAACACACTTCAGCAATCTTGCGGCCCTGACCATAGAAAGACCAGCAGCAGATTTCATCCCCGATGACGTCCTTTATGAACAGGACCCTTCCATTAAAGCGCAGAGACAGCTTATCAAACAGTTCAATATTTTTCAACATATTGTCGTCAGAATTGCTGCAAAAAAGGGGTGGGGGTCATTCAGTAAGATGACCACAGGCTGCAATAAGTGAACTATTTCTACACACAGGACCCCACCAGGTTTATCTGCTTCGCTCATTTCACTCACAACAGTTTCACAAAAAGACGCTATACTCTCCACTGCTCAAAGAAGGAAAATGAAGGTCAAGGAAACTAGGTAACTGTTCAGAGCCAAAACCAATGAACAGCAGGGCTGGGCCTGAGGGCAGCTCTGGCCCCTAAGCTCATGCTCCCGGCCAGCATGCTCAAGTGCCTTCCCTGCACCACCACACGCAGAATGCTGAAGATGCAGAGCCTCCAGGCACAGGCACTGAGGGGGGACAGCACCCCACCGGGCACTGTGGGGACAGAATGGGAGTCCTGAGACTTTTGATCTAGGTCAGTTTAAAGGTCTTGAATGACATCATTAAATTTCCCCTACATCCCTCAAGTTTCTGCTTTAGAGGCACATGTTCCCAACATAGCCAAAAGGCATTTTGAAAACCCTCACAGATTGCTGGTGATACTGTAAAATAGTGCAATATGATCCAGCAATTCCACTCCTAGCTATCTATCCAAGAGAAATTAAAACACATGTCCATAAAAAACTGACAGATGTTCAAAGCAGCATCATACACTATAACCAAAAAGCAGAAATAACCCAAATGTCCATCAGCTGAAGGATGAATAAACAAAATGTGGCCTAATCATAAAATGGGATACCACTACACCATACATAGGAATAAAGTACAGATCCATGTTCAGCATGGATAAACCTTGAAAACACTCTGCTAAGTGAAGGAAACCAGTCAAAAGGAAACACATTGTATGATTCCATTCATATGAAATGTCCAGAACAGGCAAATCTATAGATAAAAAACAGATTCACGATTGCCTAAGGCTTGAGGGGAAGTGATTAGGCAGAGACTGCTAACAAGTAGAGGGTTTCTTTTTAGAAGGATAAAAACGTTGTAAAGTTAGAAAGTGGTTAGTTGTACAACTTTGTAAACATTAAAAACCACAAAGCTGCGTATTTTTAAGAAGTGAATTTTAAAGCATGTGTGTATTAAACTTCAGTTAAATCTACCTCTCTACCCACGCTAGAGGTGCAGAAGAGTCATCCTCATATGAAGGCACCACAAGGAGCTAGACCCAGCCAGTGTAAGTGGACGTTTCCCAGTGAGTGCAGACGTCTTTTCTGGCTGGCATCTTACCTGGTATATGAGTATTTGTTGTTACTTCTGTTGTAGAGCAACTTCACAGCTGGCTGTGGATTGTTTTAAAAAGAGAAAGAAGAATTATTTCACATGCAGGTCCAATGAGCTACAGGCTTCCGAAACAGCTGGGGGCTGCCAGACAAAAGAGGCCAGACAAACACTGCTTGCTGGCTGGAGAGGGAATCTCCGTGACTTGATGTCAGGGACAGCAGCAGTGGAGCTGCGGCTTCCCCTTCCCGCTCCCTGCTCAGGTAGCAGTGAAAGTCCCACAAGAGTGCCTCCAACATACCTTATTTGAAGTTGCTATAAGTTTCTGCTCTTCCTTGGATGAGGTGATGACAGGAACCTTGCAGAAAGGCTCATAAGTGTCTTTGTTCTGCTGGAACAAAACATGCTTTCAGCCTAGGAAGTTTGCCTAGCATTAAAATTTTAAGGCTGGCCTGCTGGGCAAAGACAGGTTCTCGTGAGGAGAGACAGGGCAGTCAGAGTTAAGAGAGGAAGATTCTTACTACTGATGAATCAGAAGAGGGGAAGCCTAGGAGTGGAGTTTTCCAATAGGGATTCTCTTTGACCAAGGCTGTTACATGCCAGGATGCCCAGGAAATACTAACAATAACACACTCTCCACAGCCCTGGAAACGAAACCTTTAACATGGTACATGGTATTTAATCAAAAGCTCCTATAACCCCATTATAAAGACTACACAGGAACAAAAAAGATGAAAAAGAATGGGAAAGGTAAGCTCAACAAGCAAAAGGTGTCGAACTTCAAGGGTGAAAAGCAGGCCACAGAAGAGTGATGACAAAGGACATGGAAAGAGTCAAAACCCCAGCTGGTAGATGGGGAAAGGCCCACAGAGGCCCCAGAGAATAGCTCTGAAGGCTGCTAGGCAGAGGACAAGAGAAAGCAATGCTAGGTAGTAGAAGTGCCAAGGAGAGCCTTACATTCTTGCCCAGCAGAAAGGTCCACTTTCCTGGAGTGGTTTGCACAGCAGAGGACAGGGCTGAGTTAACATTCTACTCAAATTCATAAGACAGCCAGCCCTGCCAGGCTTATGCCCCACCAAACAGGAAGCAAGGGGAGAACTTCTCTACAGGTAATAATAACTTGCCCAAGAAAGGGTTTACAGATCCTGATATCATAAAAGTCAGCCCACTATCCAACCATGAAGGCCACTGCAAAACAAGGACTGTCACACATATAAATTTTGAGCCTTACTCTTAAGCTTTAATGGAAGCTAAGGATCATCAGATTACGCATGAGAACCTTTCCAAACATGAAACCAAAACCAACACAAATGGCAAAAAAAAAAAGAAGAAGAAGAGAACCAGCCAGACAGTTAAGGAAGCAGAAAGAAAACTTCAAATAGCATCAGACAGATGGGAACAGATGTAACATTCTCTGAAAACGAGATCACACATTACAAATAACAGCTTTCAAAGAACAAGAGAAAGCTCTTGGAAATTAGAAATTTAAAAAGCAGAAATGAAAAACTCATCAAAAGGATTAAAAAGATAAAATGGGGGGGGAGACTCCATTTCTGAGAGTAAAACAGAAATATCAAGCAAGATACTGGGAGCAAAGAGAAAAGATCAGTCCTGGAGGCTGAAACTCAGATGTACAGACATGGAACCCACAGGGCATGACTCCACGACAAGGACAAGAGAGATGCTCCCTGACACGTCTGGACAGTCCTGCGTGACACTGACCTTTCTCCTGAAAACGTGGGCTGCATACTTACAAAGTAAGCACAAAATACCCCGTGGACCAACTATTAACAGTGCTTACACTCCTAATGTAAACTGTGAATAACAGGTTAACTAAAATTGTGACAACCAATGCTGAAACAATGAATATGTAAGTGTAAGCCTGAGGTTTGTGGGTGTGTGCTGAATTCTAATTTTCCACAGTAATGCCAACAGATAATACTGAAAAGTAAAAAAATCAATAACAAACAGTATAAGTTATATGGAAGTATGAAAGTAAATAGAAAAAACTGCTAAAAGAGAAGCTGCCTTGCAGGTGAAGGTTGCTGGGAAGGGCGTATCATAGTGTTTTTACCTTAATCGTGCAGTACTGTTCGACTTCCTAATGACATACATGCATTACTTCAATAATCATAAAAACAAAATAACAATGCAAATGCTGCAACATTCAGTTAGGCTGATAATAGTTCACAGCTGTCAAGATAGAGGTGGTGTGTGGCAAGAACAGTTTCTAAAGAGCTCAGCATTATGGGTATTGCTCCAAGGGAGGGTCAGACCTGCCATGTAGCTCAGGAAAGGTACAAACAAAGAGTCTCATGTATATGAATCATGGTCCTACGGAGTCCAAAGGGACTCTTCTGATTCTTTACCACGTCAGAAAACTGCTTCAAATTGTAAGGCTGTTGGCTGTATCTAGAAGCATGTATTTTGTGGGATCTGACTATCACTACACCTGACCCCAACTTTCCTGGCACAGTCCAGCCTGTAGAGAAGATTCTGGGCTCCCAACATTGACTAACAGGGCCACAGTTAAGTCTTAAAATAGATCCAGAAAATGGATTTAGTTTAACACCCTGTGATCTGCTACTGAAAGGTTCCACTGTGTGGCTTAGAAGATCTAATACCATGGGGTCTAACAGAGAGCAGTTAGGTGATCTGTGCATACAGGGAAGCACCTTATGGGTCTTGTGGACCAAAAGAGAGAGGCTCTGGAGTTCACTCTCACACATCTCAATGAGATAGGAACTGTTTCCATTTTGCAGAAAGGGAAAATGAGGAAGGCAGGTATGTTTGGTGCCTCCCCACTCATACAAGAAGAAAGGGTGGTGCCTACTTGTAGGGCTGCCTGGCACTCTTCCACCAGGCCCTGGACCAGGTAGTACTTGGCTTCTGCTAGCAGCTCCTCGATCTCCCGGCGGCTCTCAGGCAAGGGGACAGCCCCATCTCGAAGGTAGTTGAGGATCGTACCAAAGTGCTTCCCACACCGGTCAATGAGGATCCAGCCTGCAGTGGGGAGGACGGGAGGGACTAGTTATGTGGCCATGCTTCACACTTCTCATGGGAGATGTGGAGCAGAACTAAGCATCTCCTGGCTCCCTTGGCCTCCAGGGAGAGTGGGAGTGCAGAGAGAGCTGTAGTCCCACTGGCCAGTCTCCAAATGGCTGTGTCACCACCTGCAGGCCTGGTAGCTATACACAACCCTAACCCTAGACTCCTGAGGAATCAGCTCTGTGGGACACGAGGCGCCCTGCAGCCTAAAGACGTATTTCTGAAGTACCCTCATATATCCTTTACAGAAGACCATCCCAAATGGCCTAGTGCCCCATCCCTGGATAAAATGGGTCCAAATGACCAATCCCAATGACAGGAGAAAGGCTTCTGACGTAAAAAAAACATCTATTCCTCTGCAACACTATGTTCAGACTCTCAAGCAGTAAGCTATTTCTAAGGGAGCACAACTCCATCTCCAGACTGTGACCCTGGCTCCAGAGTATGGCCCCATATACTCCCCAGCACCACCACTTCCATAGACAGGAAGTCCTACCTATGGAAGTCCTATCTTGCAACAAGCATGTATTGGCTATTGACAACAACGGGACATGAAACAGTGCTCTCAATAGACGCTGATGTCAAGCAGCTCAGTTGGCGTGGCCAGACAGACCCTGCTTTAAAATACATGGAAGAACATCCTCACAACTGATCAGAATCAGGCACAGAAAAATTTGTAGAGGTGAAGCCAGGAAGACCACACTCCTGCTCCCCAGTGTTCAACCCCATTTTGGAACTGGCCTGCTATTCCTCCACTAGAGAGTCTGAGGGTTTTCAAAATTCCTCTTGTGAAATGCAACATCCCTACAGTAGTATCTGGAGTGGTCAGGACTGGATCCTGGAAAAGGAGGAGGTACTAAAAAGTAAGAAAGAAATTAAGCAAAGATTAGTGATGTCTCAACAGGCAATGCAAAGCACTAAAGAAGTCAGACAGATGGGTATTCCTCAGCTTTCTCTATCAGCAGGACAACCTCAGGCAGGACTTCCCCAAGTCTCCTGTCCCACATCTTGGGAGAGACAATATTAGTGCACAGTGCTGGTAGGAAACTTAAACAGAAACAGGCCCTTTATGCCCCTTCCCCTGTCCTTCTCTCTCTGTTCCCAGTTTGGGAGAAGGGGCCAGCATTTTCACTCCCAACCCCATGTGCTCTGCCCTGACTCCCTCTAGGTAAGCTTTAGATCAGAGGTACAGGGCAGCAAGAGTCAACAGCACCAAGGACATCTTCCTCCTACACCAGTTCACAAGCCTGCCACTTCCCTCTGCCCCCCAGCCTCCCATGCACAGCCCCTGACAAGTATCCGTGCATGGTCTTAGTGCACTGTTCAATATTCCACAGCAAGTGAGCTATTCATCAGCTAACACGGTTCTCTCCACTGTCAGCTCCTGAAACTACTCAGCCTTCTGGTGCTGGGCCTTTTGTTTAAGGGTGGGCTCCTCCCTCCAGAACCTTCCACTCAGTACTGCCACACCATGACGGCTTCCTGGGCAGAGCAGGAAGAAGAATGCCAAACTGGGTGAGCACAATGCAAACATGTAGCCTGGAGCCCAAGCCTAGTTTTGAGGAAGGAAGAGGCCCTCACAGGCATGGTAAATCGCACTGCCCTCACACTGACCTTCAGATGTTCTCCCACTGTTTCTACATCTGAGACAATAAAATAAGGACTTAATGTCTTACACAGCTCGGCTGCCCAGAGTCCTGCAGCAGCACAAATGAGTGCGGCTGGCTAGAGAGCATGCTCCGCCTCCAGGACAGCCTCCACAGCTCCAGCCAAGAGCGGCCCGGGCAGGAATGTGGGCCCAGGGCTGCTGGGCTCTGATGTTCCAAACAATGCCAGAAATCCACATTTTTCTGAGAATGATTTTTAAGGGATGATAAACTAACTCAAAAAGAAAAAGCCATCAACCCACTATGGGATAAATAAAATACATGTGCAGGCAGAACAGGCCTGAAGGCTATCACCTTACACTGTTTCCCTAGACCTATTGCCTCCAAAAAGCCTGATGAGATGTGGAAAGGCAACATTATCTTCCCAAATGTTCTTTTTATGGCTCATTCCTTGCATTTCCACAGATAAAAACCGGCCTTGAGAGATTCAGTGATACACCCAAGAGGGAAGAGCAGGCCTATCCAACAAAGAAAGAATAAGAAACTTGTAGAACTTCAGGCTTGAAAAAGAAATATAACTCAGCTGCTCAGGGAAGAATCCATCCACATTCTGCATCTGATACGTGGACAACTCAGCTGTTAGGAAAACGGCGGGAGCTCCCAAAATCAATCACCCAAGTGACAGCCCAGAGTTTCCATAAACTAACAGGAGAATAGGCGGACCATGACACTGGGGTTCAGCTCAAGAATGCTGTCAGGAAATGCCTGTGGTGAAGGAATCATACTTTGTACAAATAAGGGCAAAGGAGCCGGGCACATTCTCCCTGAGTTTTCAATTAGCATTCTGACTTTAAGATATTTTGGTTGCTTTCAAAGTAAGAATCTATCCCTTACAGTCAGCTCGATTGCCTGTACGCAGATAAGCAAATGGACATTATCTTGGTAACTTTTCTCTTTGCTGAGACAAACTACGCAACACCCACAAGTTAAGGGAGGAAAGGTTTATTTAGCTCACAGTCTGTAGAGGTTTCAGTCTGTAACTGGCTGGCTCCAAAGCAGGGAGGCTTCACAGAGGAAATAGTTCAAGATAGGCAAAAGGTAGCAAAGCAACAAAAGTGAATCACAGCTCTCTCTGCACTTTTTATCTTATCCAGGCTTTTCAGGGTGGGCAGCACTCACATCCTTAATCCTAGTGCTGTTAAGCCTGTCACTGTACCATGAATCAATTCCAGCTTCACACACTCTAAATCCAGCCACCTCTGAAAAAGCCCCATCTATGACTGCAAAAGGCTTTGGGGGGGGGGACATCTACATAAAAGCTATTATGGCCATCACACAACTTCCTGCTGATGGTGACATCTGTCCTGCTGCTATGAGCCACACTAGCTATTTAGAAAGGCTACTAAAGTCCAGACAGCCTGGGAATATGACACGTGCAGCAACTGGAAAGCAAGGCAAGCAGGGCCAGCAGGTCCAGGACATGTCCAGACATTCTTGTCTGAGTACCACTGGGCTCCAGGATGTCTTGCAGCATGGCAGTGGTTAAGGGCATGAATCTATATTGGAAACCCCACTCTGCTATCTCTTTAACAGATGGCATTAGTATCTTACTTGAGTCCTCTTGTCTAGAAGTTCACTCTTCTCAAAGAGTTGTTGTAAGTATAGGATGAGAGCTCATGGCATGATGCAGGTTGATGGATGGCGCTCAAAGTTACTTACATGTCTTTGACAATGAGCCTAATACATCGTTACAGCTAGAGAACAGAGCAGCAGCAGTGTCTTATGGCAGCAAGTTCCAGAATCCAGAAGAGATTCACGTAGCTTTCACATACTGAAGGAGAAGGCTGCTCTGGAAGCCAGGAGCATTGGGTTTCTTTCTAGGCTTACCATGTATTCTTGAAACATAGCATGTATTCCTTATCTTTGGGGATATCTGGCTTCTTCTCCAGGAGCCTTCACCAACCTCTCTTTACCGTACTATTTATACTCTATGGTTTTATGGTTGCCACACTTGGGTAATCACCTGAAATACTTGCTACAAATTCAGATTCTAGGACCGTACCTTATTACTAAGTCCAAATCTCTAGGATGGGATTTCCAACCTTGGCTCTATTGATGTTTCAGACTGGATAAGGGTACAGTGTATTCCTGTACACTGTATTCAGCTACCTTCTTGACCTTTACACACCCAATGCCAGCAGCAATCCCACCTCCAAATTTTAACAACCAAAAGTATCTGGACACTGCCAAATGTCCTGAGTCAAAAGGGGGGGCTGGGTATTTAGCTCAGCGGCATAAGCACCTGCCTTGCAAGCAAGCGCGGGCATGAGTTCGATCCCTGGTACAAAAAAAGAAAGAAAGAAAGAAAGAAAGAAAGAAAGAAAGAAAGAAAGAAAGATAGATCATTCTTGTCTAAGTACCACTGAGATAGATCAAAGACCTCCATGTGAGCTAGAGAGCACAGCTCTGTGGTGAATACCTGCACAGCATGTGCAAGACCCTATGTTCCACCCTTAACACCACCAAAAACAAAAAACAAACAAAAAAGACCTAAAATAAAACAGTGCAAAATGTTGGGATATCAAAAGTAACACTAGAAAATATTAAGACAAGTCATCTGCAACATAAAACCACAAAGAAATAAGTCTACAGAGTACTTCTGCAAAGCAATATGAAAAAAATGTGTAAATAAGATGTCATCTAGGACATAAAAGACAAAATCCAAATATCCCAACCAGGAACCATAAAAAATGCTTAATGCACTAAAGATTAGGAAATGTAACATAAAACAGGGTACGCTATCATCATCACCAGTTTGGCAAGAGTTAAAAGCCTTGACAGTGCCCAATGTAGGCAAAAACCCAGACCACTTGCCAGAAGTATAAACTGACCCAACCACATGCAAGAGGGCTCTGGCAATATCTAATGAAGCAGAAGATGCTACCCGAAAGTTGACTTCTGGGACCAAAATCTAGGACAAAGTTCCTAGAGGTGCATAGGATCTTTCTGTGACAGCCCCCAAGGTGGGGAGATGTGACCTGGGAGTCTGAAGCCTCATTTACTAAAGTAAAAATACGATCAGTGTGTGCCATGACATGACAAAAGCTGAGAAAGAATGCTATAGGAAAAAAATCACATGTGCATAGGGAGAAGCCTCAAGAGGTTAAGATTCTTACAGTGGAGGCTGGAGACAATATACGTAACTGTCAACAGCATATGGCTTCATCAACTGCAGGAAGTGTCTTCTATCACAGGGAGGTGTCTAAACTAGAGCTATTTATGCACAGTTCAAAGTCACAAGCATAACGTTACATCAACTAAAGCAAAACACACCATCAGGAGGACATTATTTAGGTACACAAACAGCTGTGGCCAAATACCTGGGAAAATCCACATTTGTGGGTCTCAACCCTGACTGCACACTAGAATCCCTGAGAGCGCCTCAAAGTCCAAATGCATCAGCTACACAATGCTCTATCACACAGCCAGCTCTGAGCCAGGACACAGACACCAGTACTGCAGTCCTTGGGTGACAAGCTTGAGATCCACCCAGTGACCCCAAAGTCAAAAATAGTGGTCACCCCAGGAAGGGAGAAAGGCAAACTGACAAGGTGTAGAAAAGCCCTGTCAGTACAGGCCAGGCTTTATACCTGTTCTGAGTAGTTTTCTAGGGGAGTATGCTGATAATAAAATGAAGGGCTCTTCAGTATTTATATACTCCCTCGTCCCAAAAGGATCTGCCACAGATGGGAAACTATGTAAGGGTGAGAAGGGCTGTACCATCCTATAGGGACAAACCAGTAAGCACAGGCCAGAACTAAAGGGTCTTAGAGAAGAGACTACACAATCCATGGGACCAACAGTGATGTCAACAAGGACTCGTGTAGAACTTCTAGCACTGTAAGAACTGAGCGTTTCTGAGGAGACAGGGAAAGGCCTGCTCACTGCCAGTGTCCGCTCAGAAAAGCCACCCTTGTAGGGCATAATGTAGAATTAATGAACCTCACTCCTAAGGGCCAAGGCAGGGCATCCCCTCCGCACCCCACCCTCCCTGCTTCAACTGCTCAGAGAGGCTCTCTCTCATAGCGACACCCCTGCCCCAGGCATGATGAATGCTCTTCCAAGGGATCAGGCACTGTATCATGTTCTTTCTAACACCTCATTCATGTCCCATAACTAATAAATGTTACCCTTCACAACTGATGACAAACAGGCTCAGAGAAAGTCACTTGCCCAATGCCACAAGTCTAGTAAATGGCAAATGTGTCAAAATTAGTACAATGCCTGACACTTGGAAACGGCTCCACAAGTACAACCTGTGACTGTTGCCATGTGGCAGAGCTAGAACTTAAATCCATGTCCAACTCTCTGGCTGCCTGACCCAGCTCCCACGACACACTCCTATCGGTTTAGGTATTACATGGATGTGGTGCGGAGCTCACGCAGGTGGATGGGTGGGTGGGCGGGCAGGCAAGGAACAAAAAAGGGATGTTCTTCCACCACCTTGACCCCAGGCTCCTTCTGAAACAACTGCTTTAGAGACTCTTTAGCGAGTCCTTGCAACACACTACCCACACTCCCCTATGCCATCAATGCTCCTGTTCCTCTCCTAGCAAGCTGGACTGCGCCTGACATTTCTGTCTGCACCTGAAGACCTTGAGCATGCAGGCCAGGGGAAAGCTGTGACATGCAGGACGCCTATCCCAATCTGTACCCAAGGGTGCCCTTGAGGCAACACATGGGCCATGGTCAGGCTGCGCTGTGTTATCCAAGGGCAACAGGACAGTTTTGCTAGGCAGACAATGGTTGGGAGATCAGATACTCAGCCTGACTGCCCAAGCCACGAGAACTCAGAAAGGGCTTTGGCACAAAACCAGCAGTTGTCCCCTAAGATTGTCCCCTCGCATGGCCCTGAAGCAAGGCCAGCAGATTGCTTGTAGCTGCTGGTTTCAAACAGGAGCCTAAAGAGAATTCTTTTCTGTGGTCTTGTCTTAGTTACTTTTTACTAGTCGCTGAGACAAAATACCTGATGCCCAAAGTTGGGAAAGGAAAGGTTTATTTCTTACAGTTTTGGAGGTTTCAGTCCATACTCAGTTGGCTCCAAGGCAGGGTGGCCCGTCGGGCCGCAGTTCATGGTGGCTGCAAATGGCAAGGCGGAAACCGACAAGAGAGAGACACACCTTCTTCCTGCCATTACATCACATCCTGGCTCCACCCTGTAGGAGGGTGTAGCACGGACACCACCAATCCAAGCACTAGACAATGAACCAATCACAAATGCACAATGCAAACACATGAGGCCTGGGGGCCACTGACATAAACCATGACAGGTCTATTGGCCATTTCAGAACTTTGGAAACGGAATGGTCAATTCATCAGAAAGAAATAACAGGTAAGTATGGTGGACTTCGGGGGACCTGCAGGGGAGAGACCCTGGCGCCTCGGGACCTGTACCGTGTGGTTGACTCGGGGTGCCAGGAGAACAAAGAACTCCTCCCCTCTCTGGGGGGTGGCTGAGAGTGTGGCAGACTTTCGGCAGCCTGAAGGAGAGAGACCCTGGCGCATTGGGACCTGCACCATGCGGTTGACTCGGGGTGCCGGGAGAACAAGGAACTCCCCTCTCTGAGAGGCGGCTGAGAGTATGGCAGACTTTCGGCGGCCCGACGGCAAAGGAGAGAAACCCTGGCGTGTTGGGACCTGCAACGTGTGGTTGACTGGGGTGCCGGGAGAACAAGGAACTCCTCCCCTCTCTGGGGGGCGGCTGTGATCCTGCCTGCGTGTGGGCTAAAAATCAGACATCTCACGTCGTCCTGTCCCCCGACCTGTGTCCCCCCCCTTCTCCTCCCCCCTGCTTAGCAAGTGGGAGCCAGTGAACTACACATCTTGTGAAAAGATTGGCTATGTTATTTATGAGCTCCCCATATGAAAGATAAGGCCAACCATTTGGAAGAAAACAAGAGACAATATGACAGATAGTGAAGATCTCTGGTTGTTTAGCTTTGAAATTTATGCTTTCTTATGTCCTGTTCTGTACTGTTTTGTTGTGTTTAATTTTACCCCCTTTTAAAATAAAATTTTAAAAAACCAGAGGAAAAAAAAAAAAAGATTGTTCCCTAGGCCACCACACAAAGCTGTCTTAGAAAAGACTTTCACTCAGCCTTCAAAGTGACTTGGCTGCTCTTTCTGTGTGCCCCCACCAACAAAAAATCTGGGTAGGGTGGAAGAAAAACCCGAACAATCCTGGATTTTCAGATAACATGTTTCCTTCTATAGCTGGAGTGCTATTGTCTTGATTTCCATAAATACTCTCCTGTGGGGTGTGGCACAGCAAAGGGGAGCCACCCACTCATAAAAGGCTAAGTGTTTTCTAGGTGAGACACAGTTGGCAGTTCTGGGGATCCGACCTCACGTGACCAGAAACACAAGCTCATGGGAAGCCCAGAGAGGCAGAGCCTGGCCTTCTCTGGCTTTCTCAAGACATAGGGAAACATGGTAACCAGCCAGCAGCCCAGGCTAGAATCACCAAGTAAAACACAACACACCAGGCTTTAGGGCCCCAACCTCATCCGTCAACATTCACACACATCCGTGTATGTCAAAATTCACCAACTCTCAAGTCCATGTCCCTGGAAGGTGGGGGCACCGGTACTGAGGGGTAGACTCAAAGGTAGGGTCAAGCCATGCAGTGATGTGGCCTGGCCTTAAGCAATCTCAGGCAGAGGGATGATGGGCAAGGATATTTTTAAATCCTGTATGACCTGCCCTAACCCCAGCCAGGTGAATATACCCTGTGGCGGGTGCCCTTTACTTATTCCCAGTGGGTAGGAAGTAGCAATTCTTTGCCTTGTATTAACACAATTTTGAACACACATGTATAGAATACTTACTATGCACCAACAGCCCCACAAGGTGTGCCCTGCTGTGCTCAATTTAGCAGCTAAGGAAAATGAGATATCAAAAAATAAAGGCACTTGGTTAGGGTCCCTGGATACTAAATGGAGAAGTGGGACTCAAGTCTAGGTCTGTCAGTCTGTCAAGACCCCATCCTAGCAGAATGAGAGCCAAAGCAAACACTGCCTCTTTCAGGCTCAAGTATCATTCTGAAGTCACAGAATTGAAGGGAACCAACTACAGCACCTGGCTTAGATCCCATTTTACAGAGAAGCAAGCTGAGGCCAGAAGGGAAGGGGTTCGCAAAGGCACAGAGAAAATCAACAACTATGTCAAGACTCAAGTCACTTGTCCAAGTGACTCATATTGGCCACCACTTGGTCTTGGATCCAACGTGGAGAGCCCTCCTTGACAACACCCAAACCAGATCCAGTCTCTCTGTGACTCTCAAGGCTCCCTGCACACTTTGAGAATTCTGAGCTCAACCAAAAGTCACATCTGGGTATGCAGCTGCTCACGTAATGTTGGTCTTCTGAAGCAGACTAAAGCCCTCAGCCACAAGCATGTCCTCAGCACCTCACAGTGTCAACGCGCTCCAGGAAGCAGACAGCTCACCTTCACTGTCCGTGAGCACTTCCATGCGCCCACTGAACATGGCTTTCAGCATGGTGTCCTGCTTGGTCAGCGTCTGCATG
Organism: Dolichotis patagonum; assembly: GCA_004027295.1. Taxonomy (NCBI): domain Eukaryota; kingdom Metazoa; phylum Chordata; class Mammalia; order Rodentia; family Caviidae; genus Dolichotis; species Dolichotis patagonum. The sequence continues at coordinate 40,959 of PVJX010006088.1, read as the reverse complement.
GTGGTGTAGTACAGGGCTCCCCCGACATTCAGCTTCACATACTTGGAGCTGGGACTTGCACCCTTGAAGGAAGTCGTGCGGGTAGCAGCTGCTGGCACCGCTGAGCTCACCACACTTTCTCCTGACATCTCTTCCTGCCAGTGAAGAAGACACAGCGTCACCACATCAGGTTGGTTCACCCCTTTGAACCTGCAGGCTAAATGTTAGGCTTAGTCTGTGCACATAGCGCAAATTTAGCCAGACACAGTGGCATTCACCTGTAATCTCAGCACTCTGGGTAGGTAAGGCAAGAGGGTTGCAAATTCAAACCCAGCCTGGGCAAACTGTGAGACTGTCTCAAGATTTTAAAAGGGGGGGAGGGGGGCGGGCAGGGGGATACAGTTCAGGATGAAGGCCCTGAGTAGCCCTCTAAATACCAGGGGGGAAAAAGTTATAAGAGATCATAGAAAAAATCTGGATTTCTAGCTTCTCTTAAAATCAGAAATCAAAAGTTATTGCATGTCAAAGGAAATCTGCAACAGTGAAAAGAAAATCCACAAACTGGGAAAATACCTTAGCCAACTGTCCCTCAGACAAAGCACTTCTATCTAGAACTTATAAAGAATGAAGAAAAAATCAGGCCCCCAAAATTCAAAGACCCAATCCAAAAATGGGCATCTGAGATGAATACACACTTCTCAGATGAAGAAATACACATGGCAAATGCATGAAAAAATGTTCATCAATGGTCATTCGGGAAATCCAAATTAAAACAATACTGAGATTCCATCTCACCCCAGAAAGAATGGCCAAGATCAAATCAACCAACAACAAATGCTGGAGGGGATGTGGGAAAAAAGGAACCCTTCTCCACTGTTAGTGAGAGTGTAGACTGGTACAACCACTGTGGAAATCAGTGTGGAGATTCCTTAAAAAACTAGGATTAGAGATTCCATTTGACCCAGCTATACTGCTTCTGAGTAGTTTCTTTCCCCTATATCATCTGAAGGTCTTCCACCGAGATCATTGAATGGCAACCTCAAAACTGTAAACCTGCTAAAAGATCTCCCAAAGACTATTTGATTTAGTTTCCTACCTTTATGAAGTCTGAAGGTGGACAGAGTAAGTTCTTCCAGAGTTTCCAGAAGTAGTAAAGTCATATAAAAAAGATTTTAAAAGGGTGTATGAACCGACCCTATTTTTGTGCTGCTGCAAATTACTGTACTTCAAGAGAACACTGTTCCCATGGATCAGGACTCATACTGGCTTTCAGTATAGATTAAATTTAAGGAAGTGGAATGAGCCATATGTGTTGAATATCTCCTTTTTACTGGCTGGATTCATTTTGAAAAGAATAGTTTTGTTCCTGTGTAGAAGGCACTTCGTGGCATACTTAAGTATAAGTCCAGGGACTGGAAAGCCTTTTGATTTCCTGAAGGAGGGACATAGCACTCTATCAAACAAACTCAACTTTAGAGCCAAAACAGTGCTGCCCCAGAGACAACATGATGAAATAAATTGAGCTATAGCAGATTATCTTCGTTCCAGTGGCTATGAAGAGGCATATTCAGTTTTTAAAAAGGAAGCTGAACTAGATACGAAGAATTAGGTAAGCAATATGCTTTTAGGAAAAAATGGACATCAGTTATTAGATTACGAATGAAGTTTACGGAATTGGAATCAAAGCTAAATGAAGCAAAAGAAGAATTTATATCAGGTGACCTTCTTGGTCTGAAACAAGACCCAAAAGAATGGATTACCTGTCCACCAGAAGTATGTGCACTGAGTGGCCATAGGAGTCCAGTCATTCAAGTTAGTTTCCATCCTGTGTTCAGCATTATGATCTCTGCTTCAGAGGATGCTACAGTTAAAGTGTGGGATTATGAGAGTGGAGATTTTGAACGAACTCTTAAGGGGCATACAGACTCTGTACAAGACATTTCTTTTGACCATGATGGCAACCTCCTACTAAACTGTGGAATTTTCAGTTTTCAGTGCATCAGAACCATGGCCATGATTATAATGTCTCTTCAGTAGCCATCAGGCCCAGTGGAGATCAAACAGTGTCTGCCTCAAGGGATAAAAGTATAAAAATGTTGGAAGTGCAAACTGACTACTGCATGAAGACACTCACAGGACACAAAGACTGGGTATGTACGGTGCGGCCCAAACACTTTGGTAGCCAGGTGTTCCAGTGACCTAACTGCTCACTTATAGGTCTTAGCAACAAAGGAAAGTAAGGCTGAGCTCCGAGGACATGAGCATGTGGTAGAATTCATGTCCTGGGCTCCAGAAAGCTCATATTCTTCCATCTCTGAAGCAATAGGATCTGAGACAAACAAACAAAAAGAGTGGCAAGCCTGGGCCATTCTTGCTGTCTGGATCTAGAGAAAAAACTATTAAGATGTGGATGTCAGTACTGGCATGTGCCTTAGGATTCTTATGGGCCATGATAACTGGGTATATGTTGCATTCTGGGGGGAAATTTATTTTGAGTTGTGCTGATGCCAAGACCATACTTATATGGGATTAGAAGAACAAGCAATGCATGAAAACATTCAGTGCGCATGAACACTTTGTTACCCCGTTGGATTTCCACAACACAGCTCCCTAGGCAGTGACTAGCAGTGTAGACTAAACAGTGAAGTGAAGGTGTAGGAGTGCCACTGAGTGAGTCTTATTTGGTCCCTCCTTCCCTTTCCTCTGGATGCACCCTGATGATACCATGGTTACACCATTGAGCTCTGTTTAAATAAATATTGTCCTTTCATATTAAAAAAAAAAGTCAACTGCACCCTAGAAAGCAGTATGCCTCCCCAATTTACTCCAGACCACACCCCGATAATCTCATACTCTGACCTCACTTGCTAAACCTATAGTTAGAAGTTTGTCATTTTTTTTAATAGGATCTCAACATGTAGTCCAGGCTGGCCTTGAACTAGTTATGTAGCCAAGGGTGGCCTCGAACTTTGTGATAATCCTCCTGCCTCCACCTAAGAGTGCTGGGATTACAGGTATACATCACCACACCTAGCTGTTACTAACTTTCGTGTTACAAAGACTTCCTTTTTGCCTAGTACTGTATAAATGGTTAGTATGGCTGCATCTTAAAGCAGCCCAAAGTACTGCCCAGCTCTTTCTACATCTCCTATGACAGATACCACTAAACAGATAAAAGTGCTAGCTGAAAAAACTGGGCTCGTGAATTTCTGAGGTAAGCAGGCCTGGGAAAAGAGACTAGTACCCGGCATATACATACTCCAAGAAATCATGTGTGTGTGTGTGTATGTGTGTGTGTGTGTGTATAAATGTGTGTGTGTGTAAAACTAGGGATTAAAACCAGGGCCTTCACACTAAGCTATACCTTCAGTCTTTTTTTTACAACTTAAAACAAGGTCTTGCTAAGTTGTCCGGCTGGGCTGAAACCTATGATCCTCTTGCCTCAGCCTCCCAGTGTGCTGGAATTCAGGTGTGCCCACCATGCCTCCCAAGAAATTTTTTTTTCAATGAATGATTCTTTAAATTCTACAGTTGAAGATGTCCAAGAATGGACTAAATTTTTCTGGAACCTGGCGCACAAGACAGAGAAAAAGAAAAGCAGACCTGACAGCCAGTCAAATGAAAACATCATGAGAAGTAAGTTTTCAAAAGCTCAGGCTGAGCTCACCAGGGGTCTCTGTGGCCTGATGCCAATCATAAAAGAAAAGGGGCAAAAAAGAAGTGGTGACTCCCTCCTTTCCGCCCTTCCTTTAAAATCAGTCTCCAGAAACCCTCACAGTAACAGTTATAGCCAACCATATCCTGCAGAGAAACTCTGTTCACAGGATGGTAGAGGGAGCTTACAGGAATAAAGAGGTTCCCAAAATTCTGAAGACCTGAAGGAAAAAAGAAAGGTGAGGAACCGAGGGGGAGGGTTTAAAGAAATTTGTCCCAAAATGGAAATGCTTTTCTAGCATCCTTTTCAGATGTAAATTTACACAATAATATGTCTATGAGAAATGATATTGCTATCTTCTGAGGCACCTACCATAAAAGAGACAAAAAGGATACAAAGTACCTGTACTGTTTCTGGGTTTCCAATGCCTCTGTAAAGATAATTTGCATATGATGAGGTATATTTTAAGTGTATAACAGATTAATTTTGGATTATTCATGTATCTGTATGTCCTACTCTAATCAAGATATAGAATAATTCCATGGCTATAGAAGGCCCCTCTAGGTTCCTTCATCATTAACTTCTACTGCCACAAATGACTTTCTGAAATCCAAACAGTGCTAGAAGACAGCTATCATTATTCTTATTTCACGGATTTGATATCATGGCTCAGAGAGGATCAGTGACTTTTCAAAGGTGAGTCAGTGACAAGCAACTGAAAAAACATGGGCAAGTCCTAGCTGGCCTGGAGCCCCTCAGGTTTGGTGTATTTAGAGATATGACACATGTATTTAGAGACAGGAGACAGCCCCCTGCTTCCCTTTTACAAAATATTTTTTAAAAAAAAAAGATGGGATACAGGGCCAACAATATAGTTCAGTAGCATGCTGCCTGTCAAGCATGAGGTCCTGAGTTTGAGTACCGATTAAAAAAGAAAAAGGATGGGAAGAAACGCATGTTTAAAGACTTGGAATTGACAGCCAAATGGGTGTTTAAGGCCCAACCCTTGCCCATTTTATCATTCAAATGAGCCACCCCAAACACTAACTAAGATGGAGGCCACAGACACCCAGCATCAACCCTGGCTTAAACGTGAAACATTCAAATTACCATCATTTGGGAATGTTCTCATAGTCTCGAATTATCTCCTCTTTGGAGATTGTTTCCAGCTCTAATGACAACTTGAGCTACACAGACAGAAGCCTGAGACTCCAGGTTAAGCAATGAAAGCCCTAAACCCTCCCACAGCCCATCCCTCCCAGGTCAGTCAACCCAATATCCAGAAAGGCCATTGGAGAGAACTTTCTGGCTGTGTTCATGTTCTCAGGCCCCAGTTACAGTGAGCTGAAGACACAAAGCTGTGGGTAATAAACTTCTCACTAAACCTTTCTGAGACCTCTCTTTTTGCCATCCCTACAAGGATTCTGCTATTTTATTCTTTTCAGAGATTTGATTACCTTACTAATTTGGTTGGGGAGATGGAGCAAGAAAGAGAAAAACTGTTTACAAGAATCAGAGAATACCTAAGATATTGGTTTTGGATTCTATTCAATCAGACATATATTTGAGTTAGTAAGACAAGTCCATGTGCCCATTCCTTCCCATTTGCCCTGAATATTCAGTTGCTGATTCTAAGTAACTTTACCTGGCTGTACATTAAACTCACTGAGGGAACTTAAAAAATACTGATGTCTGGGTCACAGTCATAGAAACTCTCATGTCACTGGTCTAGAAGTGTAGCTTAGGCAAAAAAAAATGTAAAACTCCCCTCATGCCTGTAATCTCAGCGCTTAAGAGGCTGAACCCAGAGGACTGTGATTTTGGGGGCAGCCTGTGTTACACAGTAACACTCTGTCTCAAAACAGAACAAAACAAAAATTCAGTTCTTCAGGAAACTCTACTACATAGCCAAGACTGCAAACCACCATCCTTAAAAGTCTTACACTCCTCAACTAGGCTGTAATTAACTCCATGGTCTTAGAGAAGCTCTCCTATCTCTTGCTCTGTTGGTCCAGTGAATTCTTGATCCACTCATAAAAACAAACCATAAATAAAAGCAACCCTTCTCTTCACAGCTTCAGAGTCATTGGCTGGAGGCAACTGTACGTATGCTTAAAAAATAAAAACAGCTGAAAGGAAAAAATTTTGACTTGAACAGAGATCCAGATTAGGTACAGTAGAGAAAAAGTCACCAATTCCAATGGAACTGCCTCAGGTATACTCAGGTACACATGTGGAAGGAAACTGGACTGAGCCTGGCAAACCCAGAGCGCAATCCCAATTCCACTGTGTCTTGACGTTTACAAGAGTGACTTCACTCAAAACTCTTGTTTCTTAATTTGTAAAAAGGAGTGCTAAAGCTATAGTCTTCAAAAAATCCTCAAGGAACCAATGCCAAAGCACTTGGCACCTAGTCATTGGTTTCTCTTCTACCCTTCAAGCTCTGAAACCTGTTGTTTTCAACCCTCACCACTAGAATCACTTGGGCTATACCTCAGACCAATTAATCAGAATCCTGTAGGAGGATGGCTGACAGCCCACTAACTAGTGTTTAAACGTCACTACCGGTGACTCAGATGTGCTTCCAGGGTTCAGTACCACTGGGCTAAGTAAAGTATTTAATTAACTTGATCTAAGAATCATAGGAATATGTAATGAATAACATGAGGTTCAAGACTTACAGCAGGGAAGTTTAAAAACCACTGCACTGAAACTAGTCAAAACACTTCCCCAAATTGTAGGCATGCCTACAACTCAAAAGTCTGCTGTTCTGTTTCAATCAAAAAACTGAAGCAGTCACACAACTGTAACATTACTTTGCATCCAGGACTTGCTTATAAAACAGCTAGTGGTAATTCCAATGCTCCCCCACCACCATTAGCGTGTGGGCCCTCTTTAGCCTACAAATATTAGCCAATTTCTCTCGATGGTCTAATATGGGAGAAAATACCATCAATACCACTTTCAGGGAAAGAAAACTAAGAGTCAGAACTGTAGGAACTGTAATTAACACTGACTCCAATCTGTATGCCCTTTTCATGTCACAGCCCAAATCAAGAAATCTTTCCTCTAAATGCCTACATGATCGCATCAAGTTTGGCCAAGTTTTAACAAGTTCCCAGGCTATGTTGCTGCTGGCCCGGGAACCACAGTTTGAGATCCACTGGTTTAGGTAGTCATCTTGTCCTCGAGTGACGTTTACTGTGCACAAAATGAGACAGATCAGTCAGTCAAATATGGGTGAATTTTTCTTCAGATTGGGACTAATCTTTCCTAAAGACTGCACTTTCTAGGGAAGTGACAAACACATAAACAAGGAAAAAAGATCTGGGCTAATCTTCGGTCATCCTCACCCAGGGACAAAGAGCTATTCAAGGAACAGACCCTTGAGTATCCCAAGTAAACAGAAACCTCCCCACAGCTGAGACAGCAATGCCAGACAACCTCAGTTCCTGAGGTGTGGCCACCTGAGGCCTCAACGGAAGTGATTAGTATGTACCCAGACACCAGCCAGGGATGGACTGCGTGGCAAAGGTACCCTGATCTCAGACCCCTAGCATTCCCTCCCGGAATTGCAAGCACTGAACATACGCTGGCCTGCCAGCTCTCTCTTAGCCATGTGTTAAGAACAACCTGACAGCCCTTTCCCCAAAGCCAGGGACCCTTGCTTCACCCTCCAAGATACCAAACGCCCTCGCCCAAGAATTCCTGCTTTACTCTTTCATAACCTACTATTCAACCCCACAAATCTTCATTTTCCACCTCAAATGTGTTTTCAATGATACCTCTTTGTTCTCACTCTTCAACTCCCATTTCTGACAAGCATGCATGATTCAAGACACTCTCACATACACATTTAGGTCCCAAGCCCAATGCACTTGTCCAGATCCTCAATATCCAGGGACCCTCCAATTCTCCACCCCTTGCCCCTCCCCCACCCCGGCCTCGCCCCCATCCAATTCCCCCAAACCGATTCTCCAACTACTGCGACCGATTCTCATACCACTCCCTCCTTTCGGTCCTTTATCTCTCTACTCTGTCGCTGCCCGGCTCCCTCGGCTGCTGAAAGCCCCCAAATCGGGGACACCGCCCTCCTTACCATGAAAAGTCGGAGGACGCCGGAGTCTCCAAATCCGGACTAAGAGAGGCAGGAAACACCCAGCTTACTTGAGCCGCGGGCGGAGGCGGGGCTGGGGCGGAAACTTCCGCTGCTCTCATACCCCTTCCGCCTCGCCTCTCGGAGGACACCTTCCTAAAGCGTCCGATGTGATCCGAGATACTACCGTTTTCTTTCTATCCTCCCCAGCCAGCATGGGTTCCATCTCCTCTCGGCTAGGTTAGGCATTTACCCCCCGCTCCTGCATGTTTAAGTCTGTCACCTGTCAGAGGAGAGGAGAGACGTAAGGAGGTTTTTCTTCCCGGGCAAATAAGCTCTGCGGAACTCTTGTTTCCAGGAACCAGATACTTGCTTCCCGGCAAGTGTGGAGCGCGAACACCCCGGGGCAAGATGGCGGTGTGTCTTTGGCTGATGCCCCGGGTCTGGCAGAACTCGGGGATATTGGGCTGAGGCGGTGGGAGTTGCAGCACGGACCCCGAGCGCGGGGCCTCGAATGGATAAAGACCTACGGCCTGCGGGTAGCAAGTGGGAACAAGGGTCTTCGGTTCTCTGGGTGGGGCCGGGGATTTTGAGGGAGGTGGTTCTGGAGCCTTAGTCTTTGCTGGGTCAGTCGGAGGGGCAGGTTCTGTGGGCTGGCTTTCGATCCTTAGGGGTCTTTCCACCTCTTTTCTTCTTTGCCCTTTATGAGGGAACTAATACTGGACAAAAGGGATTTGTTGTGATTGTTGATGCGGAGGAAAGACACTGGGCCTCCGGAGTCACTCAAACGAGTTCGATTTTTATTCGCTTGCTTTGTGACCCTGAGTCCACTTACCTCTCTGTCAGTTTCCTCCTCTGTAAATGGCTTGTTGCTTGGAGAATTTTATATTGTACGTTTTAGTTTCTACCATACCTAAAACTCGGCTGCTTAATAAAGAAAAGCTCAGTCATAATTCGAGTTGAAATCAGCAGCATGGACAGCCTTGCGTTTTAGCTTCTCTTTGTTTTGCCTTTCTGTGAAGGGGGAGCTCTGGATCTTGTGTGTATACTTACCAATAAGTTACTGCTTTGGGTTCAAATTAGAAGCCCATAGAACTCTGACAAGTCATGTCCCCTCTGCGTCTCATTTTCCCCACTGAAGATGGAATTGATATTAGCACCCATCTAGGTAGACTGTAGCTTTCAATAAATGATAACTAATATTAATGGTTTTTCCGAGTCCTGTTGTGTATTCCTGAATTTTTTTTAAAAAAAGTTGTTGAGATCTAACAAATGGAGCTGTTGAGAAAAGAGAACTGGGTGAATCTCTGTACAGTGCCTGGTACATAGTCTGTTACGAAGCTTTATGGCCATTATGGTGGCAGCTCTCACCATACAGAAAAAATAAAATCATTAAGTATTTAATTATGGTACTTAACCCTAGGACAGTACTGTGTGGAACGTTGTGGGCTTCTGTAATTCTCCATGAAGCTGACCTCATCCACAAAAGGCTGATTTTGAGCAGGTATCATGGGAATATAGGGGTAGTATAGAGTTTAAATCTTGTCAGTGTTAAAATCATGATTCTGCCACTTGTTAGTGATGTAACCTTGGGGTGTATTTTATTTATATATAATTAAAATATATGTAAATATATATGAATAAATTGGCAAAATGAGGGTAGAATGAGGACTAAAGAGAAACAGGGACCAGTTACTCTGATCCAAGTCCTTTTCTGTTAGTCTTTTCTTTCATTCTCTGTAGTATTTAGGAAAGTAAGTAGTTGGTATTTGATTATGTATTTTCTTTGATGAGCTATAGTACACATTATACAAGTGGAGGAGGTCTGTAGGAAAAAATGAGATAGATAAAAAAAAAAATGAGATAAAGATGAGTGAAGGACATTCGGGAGCTGGCGTTACTTCCATCCCAAGAACCTTAGTGACTGCAGATGCGAGTTTCTGCCGAAGAGTTTTTTTTAAATAATCTACATATCCATGAAAATAATGCATCAATTAGACTTATGGACTGTGGTCTGTCAGCATCTCAGTGCTTGATACACATTTCCATACTCATAATAGGCCTTCAAACCGATAACAGGTAAAGACAAAGACTTGGTCTCTATAATACTGGCTTCAGTTCTTTGTGATTCCAAATCCTGTGTCCTTCTGTGCCATACCAATTACCATATGCTGTCTAGAAAATTTAGAAAATAGAAACAAGAAAGATTTGCCATAATCTTATACTGCCTGAAAACAATCACTTTTTGTGTGTGTAATGCTGTGGGTTTACCCAAGACCTTCATGCTTAACCAGTCGTGACACGTTGGCATATTTCAGCCCAGTTTGACAGCTGCCTGCATATTTGTTTTTTCCATCAGGTAATTGGGATTGTATGGTTCACAGGAACTATTTTCCACCCAAGAGTATAAACATTTTTCCATAACATTAAAAGATGTCAAAATTTCCAGTGGCTTTTTAATATTTTACCACCTGTTATTTTTGTTTGCTATCCCAGAGCCTGTAAAACTTTAACTCAGCAACTTCTTTGGAACTGTTTTCAGCCTATTGCCTTTACATTTCAAGCAGTGGAGAGATGCAGTCTTAACATTTAAATGAGATGTAAACTACACAGGACATAATTTTTTTTAACCTCAAGCACTGTATTTGTTACTTAAACTACTCAGTGAGGAGTATACATGATGCCACACCTATAAAACTTTAAATCTGGATTCTGTTTCTGTCAGAAAAATAAAAATTTCCTTTGATGTGAGAAGCTGTCCTCAACTGTGTGTCCTATGCAAGATCACTAATGGTTAGCCTACCATTTCTGCTGCATGGGCAGGCTGTCAGGTGAGGTCTCTAGATTGGTGGACAGAAGAGTAAAGAATTCAGAGGACAGCTGCCTTTCTTTCTCCATCCTTTTCTCCTGTGGTTAGACAGACTCTTATTGTTTCAGAAATTGCTGATGACAGACTCACATGTTGGCAGTACTGGTGGTGTTTGACAGGTATGAATCAGTGTTGAGAAAAGGCCTTACAATCCCTAAATGTGGCCTGGCAAGCACAAGGTCCTGAGTTTGATTCCCAGTAACTCCCCCCCCAAAAAAAATATCCCCAAGTGTATTCTTGTAGCAGGAGCCTAGCACAAACTTTATGCTGGATGATGTCTCATTACCTGTGCTGCTTTGAGTAACTTAGCCCGATAAAGGAAGTTTTCCAGAAGTAGATTTCTGAAGTTTATTCGAATCCTGCCCCTAAAATCTCCCTCCCCATACTAGGGATTGCATTCAGGTTTGGTGCATGTGAGGTAACCGTTCCCCACTGGGGACACTCCCAGGCCTTTTTTAAAATTTTATTTTGAGAGAGGGTCTTACCACCTGAATCTCAGATTGTCCAGGATGGCCTCATACTTCCATTCTGCCTAGTCTCTCAAGTAACTGGGATTACAGGCATGGGCCGCTATACCTGGATACATTGTGCCTTTTCAAAAGAAAAGACTTTTTGTGCTGGGTACAACATAGGTGCCAGAAAAAATTTGTTGAGTGAATAGGTGGCTAAAACAATAGTGACAATAAATAATCATGTTTGATTTTTTTTTCCTCAAGTCTTTTTCTTGGCAAAATACTTTAGTGCCTATTGTTAGCTTCGCAAATATGGTGAACTTCTCCAGAAAATTCAAATACTGTATCTGGGCATCTTTGACTTAAAGGATACTTGATTTGAACTGGAGCTTTATGGCAGGATTGATTTGTGCTTTTTCCTTTATTAAACTTATGCAGAGTCTTCCAGTACTTTGTGCCAGGCAGTATGTATGCTCCGTCTCTTGAGAAAATATAATCATTTAGTACAGGCAATAGCATCCCTGATCTAAATTGCTGAAAGGAATCAGTAGGAAGTTGGGCTGTGCCAGGTTGCCAAGAGCCTCTTGGAAGGTGCTAGAAGGTCCTGAATATCTTTGTGCCACTGCCCCAGTCCCTGCCCACCCTTTGCACTTGTGCCCTTTTCTGTGTGTGCTTCATGCAGCCATCCACAGCAGCTCCTCACTGTTTTCCTTGCAGAGTCTGTGCGAGTTTGCCAACATGTTCACTGTATCTCAGACCTCGAGAGCATGGTTTATCGACAGAACCCGGCAGGCACGAGAAGAAAGGCTGGTTCAGAAGGAACGGGAGCGTGCAGCTGTGGAGATCCAGGCGCACGTCCGGAGTTTCCTGTGTCGGCGTCAACTGCATAGAGACATCAGGTGGGTTCCAGGAGGTCCTCAACACATTTTTCTCTTGCTGTCAATGAAGAAAACAAAAAGTGAATTTTCCCTTACAGTGCCTCCAGATGCTGTGAGCTCCTAACTTGGAATATCTTTTTGTTTTTACCCTTCTCCCTTCCTAGGAAAGAGATTGATGAGTTTTTACAAGGCGATGACTCTGAGTCCAGTAAAAGAAGTGCGCTTTGTATTTTTAAGATTGCCAGGAAACTGCTGTTTTTATTCAGAATTAAAGAAGATAATGAGGTAAAGAATGATATCAAACATATATAAATCCATGTGCCAGGACTTTTTATAAGCCATGAAGCAGCTCTCTGAAGTAGATATTTTACCCCTACTTCCTGGTTCTTTGTTTTCTTGGACCTGTTTTACAGAGATTATGCTCATGGCCTCTGGAGACCATCTCACACTGTTACAAACACAAGTAGGACTTAGGTGCACACAGGAGTCCGGCAGCCTAGGTATACAAATAAAAGGCACCATGCGTGAAGCCAGCACTTGGGAGGCTGAGGCAGGAGGATTGGAAGTTCACGCCCAGCCGGTGCAACTCAAACCCTGTCTCAAAAAAAGGGTTGGGAATGTAGCTCAGTGCAGAGGTTCTGGCTTCAATCCCCTGGCCTGCCAAACAAAACAAAGACACTGTATATGAAAGAAAACATAGCAGGGAATACAAACTTTAAGAAACAGTAACTGACAGGTGGTGGTAGCAAGAACATCAAAGGGTTTGTTTCCTGTCATCCAAAAGGAAGCATGTGCTAGGTTCCTTCCAGTGGTGAACTTATACTGTGATTTTTTAAAGAGACAACCTGTGTGTAGTGGTGCGTGCCTGTAGTCCTAGCACTCTGGGAGGTCAAGGCAGGAGGATCACAAGTTATGAACGCAGCCTGGACAACTTAGTGACTTAGACCCTGTCTCAAAACTAAAAGTAAAAAATGAGAAAAGGGCTGGGGTGTAGTGCATTGTGAAGGCCCTGGGTTCAGTCCTCAGTACTGTTGAAACAAAAACAACACTGGAGACCTGGGACTTCATGTTTAATGTTCCAGTTTGTATAAGTTGGTAACTAATTTGAATTTTTTGATTTGGTTTGGTTTGGTTTGGTTTTGGTTTTACACATTGCAAGCCAAACCAAAAACACTAGTTTCCACCTTCAGGATGAGAATGATTGGCCTGGAAAATACAGTCCCAGAGAGGCAGATAATTATCTGTAGTAGTACTGAGGATACCATTGAGGCTCCACAAAAAAGACAAAAGATACAAGGTTTCTATCCTTATGGAGCTCCTAGCATGGCAGAGAAGGAGGATTGCATGGGCATTGAAAACCCTGTCAGGTAGATGATCACAGACAAGCTCAGGCAGGTGATCCCTATCTTAGGAGGAAATGACAGGGCCATCTCATTTTTAGGGGTGGATCTGACAGTCGTACAACAAAGTATAACCTGTTTTCCAGTTTCTGCTTTCTTCCTTTTTGCACAGCAGAATAAAAGTGCTGAGACAACAACCTTTACCTGATGGCTATGAGGCAAATGTGAGCATTCGTGAGGCATACAAAATGGCAGGCTGCAGAGCACAAGTTAGGGGACAGCTGCCAGTCTGCTGCTAGCCCAAGCCCAGTTTTTCAGATATAATTTCACTTTTCAAAAAACACCGCAGTCCTGGGGATGCAGCTTAGTGGTAAGAGTGCTTGCCTACTATGTTCGAGGCCCTGGTTTCACTGCAAAAATAACAGTGACAACCCCCCAAAAACCCTATCCTGGATTTTTAATGTGAAGCACACATTTCAAAACACCTCTGGAGGGGTCAGCCAGCCAGGGGCCAGGTATTTGAGAGTCTGTCTTTAGCTCCTCTGATCCTCAGTTTCCACATTGGTAAGGAGGAACCAAATTTGTTCATGTACGTGAGTTAGCTGGCAGATTGCCTGCTCATGTCAGATACCCACTCAATTTGTGTGTCTGTCTCCTGCTCGATTTTTGGTTACTTCTGAGACTTTATGATCTTGTTTATGCTCCTGCAGAGGTTTGAGAAGTTGTGTCGTTGCATCCTGAGCAGCATGGACGCTGAGAATGAGCCTAAGGTACGTGGTTCAGGAGCTGGAGAGTCTCCCCTGGGCTCTTAAGGGCCACACACACAAGTCATGGGTGGATGGAAAACATTAACAATTTAAATGATGCCTTGGTCTTCATTGTCCCAAGAAGCTGTGTTTTGCTCTTGGCTCTCACTCAAGACAGTACATTCCCTTACAAGTTATTTTATCCTTGGATTTTGTGTTAAAATAAGTTCTACTTACAGTTTATTCACCCACTCATCCTCACCACCTTAGCTGGCACTGACATTAGCTAATAGTTCTCACTCCAGTAGTGGGAACATGTGTAGTAGGACGCCTGAAACTGCCCTCACATTCCCCCTCCTCTTTTATAGGTGTGGTATGTGTCCCTGGCTCTTTCCAAGGATCTTACTCTCCTGTGGATTAAACAGATCAAGTCTATTCTGTGGTGTTGCTGTGAGTTTCTTCAGCAGCTGAAGGTAAAAACAAACCTGTCATTCTGGAACCTTAAGTGTATACTTTTAGTCTACATCATTCCCGCATTGGTTTTAGCTTTGGAGAGTTATCCTTCAGGGCCCAGTGAAGAATTATTGTTGAGCCACTGTTCTGGGAGAGAGCAAGATAGATGCTGTTATCAATGTGAACCCTTGTTTAGCACTGTTGTTTAGAACTTTAGTATATTTGAGCACTGACTGCACTTGTCATTGTCTCAATACCAGAGAATCCTGTCTTCTTTCTTGTTCTTTCAATGTAATAAATACTCTATGATTTGTATTATTATATTCGTCAGGCCTTTTACTAGAGCTAACATACAAAAACCCAACATGAGCAAGGTTGGTAATGCAACTTGCTAAATAGGAAAGAACATTTTGTGACAGAATGTGTTCTAAAACTTGACAGCTGGAAGTGACTAGAGCTGAGGACTTGTAGATTCTTCCTGTTCTTCTCTGTTATCTCTGCTCCCTTCTGGAGGCCCTGCATCCTCTCCTGTTGCCATCATGGCAGTCAGCTGTTACGGCCTCACCTCCATGCTGTCTTGACCAAGGAGAAAGAAAGAGGCCTCCCCTACTTACTCAAAAATTCGGGAGAACTCTTACAAGCCCAATGGGACACTGGGCTCAAACCTGAACCAGTCAGAGGGAAGAGCAAGGTGCTACTGCTCCTGGTCCAGACTGGTCCTGTGCCTGCCCCTGTGCTATGCAATGGTAGAAGGGGCGTGAGCAGAGACAAAGAGAGCAGCCTTTCTACTTTGCACACAGGGAGGGAGAAGCTTAAGGGACAAAGGCTTTTCAGGGACTCAGGTTGTACCTGAGTGCTGGAGCAAATATCCCCAAACTCCGCCCCATCCCCAGCTATTGGGGATACTCATGAAAGGCTCCTAGTCACAACCCACCCGAGGCAGTGAGTTAGTGGCAAGCCAGGGGCAACCTGTCGGGCAAGGAATCAGGGCATGGAGATGTGGTCTTCACTCCCTGATCCTTGGAGCCCTGAGGTTTTACCAGAACCCCTTGGACCAGGCAAGCAGATTGCTCCCCCACCTCCACTTAAGCCGGGCAGATCCTTTTTCCTGCTTTTTGTATTTATATCCCCTAAGAGTTTCTCCTTGAGAACAGGTTCTGCTAGACTGAAAACGTAAGAATAGTTTATGTGTAGAAGCAGATATTAGGAGAAAAGAGCACCAAGCCTGGAGCTCAGTGCTAGTGTGTTGATTGCCCACTCGTTCCTGGTCAAGTCACTTCCCCTCTCTTATTCCCCATGAGCTTAGCTGATGGGCTCCAGGCTCCGTTCCTAGTGTGTGTGCTGTAGGTCTGTGAGCCTGGAAAGCAGTCAAGCATTTTGCCTGACTTTAGTGAAACAGTGAACAATCATAATAGTAACCAACAATATATGAAGCTATCCATGTGCTGGTCATAAGGTTAGTGCTTATGTGCATTAATCCATTTATTCTTCACAACAACCCCACAAAGAAACCATGTTACTATTCCTAGTCAACAGATAAGGAAATCTAGCACAGAGAGGTTAAGAAACTTGCCCAAGCTCACACAACTAACCAGCAGTGAAGCAAGAAATTCAGATTCCATTTGGGCTCCATTGCCTTTCTACTGTTGCTGCAGTGTTCAGGCACAGACAAACAGATGCACATGTGGTAGTCCAGCTCTGACATCCTGCTTCCCAAGAATGGTTACATGGTTAAACACTAGCATGATGAAATCTTCATCATCTGACTCCACGATGGTCACTCCCCAAGAGAGAAAAAGAATACAGGCCTCACTCGGTTATTCTAGTTGGAGTGCCCTAGAAAGTTGTAAAATGGGTGTTTACTGTCTAGGATTGGACAGTAGAGTCTTAATCTTCCTCTTTTTACTGTTTCCAGCCTGAAATCTTACAAGACACCAAACTCATCACACTGTACCTTACCATGCTTGTCACCTTCACAGACACTTCCACGTGGAAAATTCTCCGAGGGAAAGGTCGGTGGGACTTGCTTCAAGATCCAAATCTTTCCTAACTTGCATTTGCGTAGAGGATGGCGCACCTCCTCTCGTTCTTAAGCAGTATTCCAACCACAAGCCTCAAGGAAGGCTCTGAGACTACACAGATGCTCTTGGAACTTCCCGGCAGACGACATGGCAGGATCCAGAATGTGGCAGTATTGTGTGTTACACTCGCCCCCGTTCAAACTTATATTTAAAGGCAAAATTCTTCTGATCTCATTTTTTATAATTCCCACAGCACCTCAGCCTGTCAATGATAATGTTCATTTGTACTTTGTCACTTCATTTGAAAACCATTAAGCAGCAAATAATTCTATTTTGCCCATAACATTTGTATTGTAAAGCCACCTTCCTATTACATATTTCATATATTCTTTTGTATTCATCCATTCAGCTGATAGCCTACTGTATGCCAGGCTCTGTATCCCCACAGGTATGGGGGATACGGTGATGAGAAAAACAGAAAAGGCCACTGCCCTCTAGGGATTTTGGGTGCTCTCATCCTCACAGAATTTAGTGTCTAGAGATACTAAGAAGTTACACATACGGGGTTGTCCCTCCATTTTTGCAGGTTCCTTATGCATGGGTTCAGCCAACTAATCATGGATCAAAATATTTGAAATTAAAAAAATATGCCTGTACTGAACATGTAGAGACTTTTCTAGTCATTCCTTAACAATGTATTTTTAACAAATATGTATCATTTACATTGTATTAGTTATTATAAGTAATCCACAAATGACTTAAAGTGCATAGGAGGAAGTATATAGGTTCTGTACAGATACTACATTTTATATTAGGGACTTGAGCATCCATGAATTTTTGATACAAATTCTGGAACCAACCCAGACAAGTGCTGTATCTTAAGATGCATCCCTAAGATGATAATAAGTATGGGAAGTGCTTGGAAGGAAGAGCTGTAAGGAATGAGCATATTCGTTAGGATTGGAGAAGCTTCCTTGGCCTGGGGCTATCTCCCGAGCAGAAGGGATGTCTGAGCTCAAAGCCAGAGGGAGAGGTGTTCACAGGAAAGCAGGGAGAGGCTGAACGAAGGAGAGGCTGTATATGCAAAGACTCCAGATGAGCAAGGAGAGTCTATTCTAGACATTCTCCTAGACTCTGGCAGGGATCTAAAAAATTGTTGAGCCAGGTGTGGTGGTACATGCCTGTAATCCCAGCACTCCTTAGGCTGAGGCAGGAGGATTATCATGAATTCAAGGCCAGCTGGACTACATAGTGAGTTCATGGCCAATCTGAACTACTTAGTGAGACACTGCTAAAAGAAAATAAATAAATAATCGTTGAATTCTGAGCCCTGCAGGAAATTCACATCCCAGTGGACAAAGGAGGCATCTAGGGAGAGTAGAAAGTACCATGCCCTAGGAGGGAGTTGAAAAGAAATTCAAGGAGGCCAGCTATATTCCTTCTCACTGGGGAAAAGAAAGGGTCCAGCACCCAAGAAGTGACACTTGAGCCAGTCCCTCCAGAACAGATAGAATCAGGATAAGCAGAGCCTCCCTGTGTGTTCAGATGTGACCGAGGGGAGCAGGAAGCCAAGTCAGTGTCACGTTTCCTTACAGTCCTGGGCTTGGGGCTAATTTTCTGTCCAAGTTAAACAGGTGACACTATGGCAAGATTTTTTTTTCAAACTTTTTTCTTCATTTAGGAGAGAACCTTCGACCCGCCATGAACCACATTTGTGCAAATATAATGGGACATCTCAATCAGCACGGATTTTATTCTGTGCTGCAGGTATGTGACGCCACCCCCTGAGATCTGACCTCCCACTCTCCAATGCCCAGTTAGATTTTTACACTGGTTTGAGCACATCTGGTGCCCTCACATAGAAACACTTCTGTAGGAAGAGTTTGATGCCTAGTGTCCTCTCCTCCTTTCCCCTGCCTTAGATCACCAGTGGCTTAGGGAAAGGGAGACAGTGGCATTGGGATCCCTGTGATACAGTTTCAGCAGCAGGGGTGATCCATGCTTTTGAAATTTAAACTCCTGAAGGTCTCGTGTCTTGTTCCTTCAGGTTTCTTTGTTGTGTCTGGAATTACATTTCTAGCTCTCTGTCCTCCAGCAGCCTTCTGTCCACTCCACATCTTATTGTGCTGGATTGGACCCCCAGGAATTCTTAGATGCCTGGTTGCTGTTTAAAAGCGCTGTGGACTTCTTGGGTTTGAGAAGTAGTGTTGATGTCCTACCTGGCCCTGCAATGGGCTGTTTCCTGATTTTGTTTCTTGTTGTGCACGCAACAACCTGTGAGGTAGTGCAAGGGCAAGAAGTGATCTCTCAGCAGTTTATCTCAGTAGGGGAATCCCCTGCCTCATACTGCAACTACGAACTGCTTCTCAGTAACACAGTCTTGAAATTTAAGTCCATATTCTTGTTATTCGCTGGTGTTTTTTTTTTTTTCCTGAGCTACACCCCTAGACCTTTTCATTTTTTGTTTTGAGACAGGGACTAGCTAAGTTGCCTGGGGCTGGCCTTGAACTTGTGATCCTTCAGTCTCAGCCCCCTGAGTGTGCACTGTGTGCCTAGGTTCTTTTTCTTTCTTTGAGACAAGTTTTTGCTATGTTGCCCACACTCTCCTAGAACCGCTGGGCTCAAGTGATCCTCCTACCTCAGCCTCTTGGTACCTGGCACCACAGGCACTTGCCCGCAAGCCCAGCGTTAGGTGTTTTTTTTTTTTTTTTTTAACTTTATTAATACAGTATTTAAGGCTGGGCATAACAACACATTCCTGTAATTCCAGCACTTAGGAGCTGAGGCAAGAGGATCACCATGAATTCAAGGCAAGCCTGGACCCCATAGTGAATTCAACCTACATAGTGAGGCTCTGTCTCAAAAAACAAACAAAAGAAGGCAAGGGATTTAGCTTAGTGGCATAAGCACCTGCCTAGCAAGCGTGAGGTCACGAGTTCAATCTCTGGTACCAAAAAAAAAAAAATGCTGCTCACTAGGTATGGTACCAGGTGCATGCTTGTAAAGCCAGTATTTGGGAGGCTGAGGCAAGAGAATTGCTGCAAGTTCAAGGCCAGCTGGGTCTACATAGTGAGACCCTGTCTCAAACAGAATAAATTTTTTTAAAAAGAGCAATATAATATTTAAAGTAAGGAGACAGTAATAGACTAAGACTTGATGTCCAATTTTTCCTTTTATTTCTTAAAATACTTGCTTCTACTTCTTCATATACAAACTGCTACAAATTTGGTATTGTCCTCTGACCAATTGAATGTGCTTTTCAGATATTGTTGACCCGAGGCCTGGCCAGATCCCGACCTTGTCTGTCCAAAGGCACTTTAACAGCAGCCTTTTCTCTAGCATTACGGTAAGAAACTCAGTCTTCTGTTTGTACCCCTGAGTACTTTTGCAGCATGATCTGAGGAAAAGTATTCAGAATGAATTGTGTTCATGCTGCCAGTGGCCAGATGCAATCACTTTTCCCCTTGAGTTTTTCACTGACCAAATAAAGGAAACCTAAGAGCTGGCAGAGGCTCGGCCAAGGGCGCGGGAGAGATTAAGGGCATCATGTTAGAGCACAGACGGAAATGCTGGGTAGGGAAGAGCAGCAAGGCTGTGCTATTTGTCTTCACATAATCAGTTTGATAGACAGTACCTAAGAAACAAGAGTTCCTTGTGGAGTTCTAAGAACTGTCAAAAGGCAAAATGTGTTCATCAGTGGGTCCAGAATATTCATAAACTGTTGAGGCGATGGCTGACTTGGGAGGGGATTAGTAAGAACTCCTGGAGGAAAAGGTCAAGACAACGTGAGGAGAGCCACCTGTCCTGCCGTGCTGCAGATCCACAGCACACCTTACGGTCGGAAGCCCTGAGACCAAGTTCTGCGGTTTTCACAAGAGCCTTTATGCTTGTTTCATGTGATTTGGCCCAAACAGATCCCAACATGGACCACCCCAGCCTCGTTTCTGGATGGTGGAACGTGTCTGTTAATATCACATGGAGTCATTTCCTCTGGAACCATTTGGCAAGCAGTGGGTAGAATAGTGGTGACAAACCTACAGCACACGTGTTGTTTTTCTTTTGAGACCAAAGATGTTAATGTTGGAGTTGCTGGGATTTGTTTGTTTGTTTTGTTCTGTTTTTTCCTCTAAACTAAAACTTCAGTATTCAGGTTTAATGGAAGTGTTGCCACTTTGTGCTAAGTGGCTTTTAGGTTGTAGTTTGGGCACTGGTCTCTAAAAGGCTCTCCATCACTGGGTTAGAGCATGTGTTAGCAAGCACTTTCTGTGAAGACCCAGGTAGGAGACACTCTCAGCTAGTGGCCATATGGCCTCTGTGGCAACTACTCTTCTGCCATTGTAGTGAGAAAACAGCCGTAGTGAATACTAACAGTCTCAGACATAGAATTTTTCGTCATTCACCATAGACACGGTCATATCTAATAATTTTACCACATTTCCTCTCCTTTTAAGACTAGCACAAAAGGGCTGGGGATTTGGCTCAGTGATATAAGTGCCTGACTGACAAGTGCGAGGTCGTGAGTTCCATCCCCGGTACCAAAAAAAAAAAAAAGACTAACAGCATCCATCATTCTTCTGAGTATGGATCCCATCAGTCATTTACTAAGGTCAGGCTCTTCTAAAGCTTTTTTTCTTAAACAAACATAGTTGAACACAACCAAAATCCTTTAAAGGGGCTGGGGATATGGCTCAGAAGTGCAAAAAAAAAAAAAAAAAAGTCTATTAAAACAAGATATTCGGGGCTGGGGATATAGCTCAAAAGCATAAGTGCCTGCCAGGCAAGCACAAGGTCCCGAATTTGATTCCTGGTACCAAAAAAATAAAATTAAAAATAAATAAAACAAGATGTTCAGTGGTGTCATTTTACTGGAATATAGTGCAAATCTTTAAAATCAAAAATGATCTGTTCGGGGATAAGCACTAAATTCTGAAATGTGATTGGCAATATTCAGTCATGTTCTAAGACTTTATAAATATAAACTGACTTTTTTGAGACAGGATCTCACTCTGAGCTCACTGTGTAGCCCAGGCTGGCCTCGAACTTGCAGCCGTCTTCCTGCCTCAGCCTGCCGAGTGCCAGGATATAGGCATGCACCACCATACCTAGCTGTTAACTGACTCTTAACCACATTCTTTCATGTCTTATTTTATAGATGAGGAAAGTAAGGCTCAGAGAATTTAAACCACTTGCTTTTGGTTACACACCAGGGAGTGGCTAGGGTAGGAATTAAGCCCACGCCATCTGACTCTAGAGCCCATATTCTTTGCTCCTTATACTTGCTTCACATACCAGACACATTTTTTGTAGTCTAAGAACAATACATATATCTTGAATAAATGACATATGGGAACCTTTCCAAACTTACGCTATTCCTCAGACCACCAGGGCATTTATTATCTGAGCCCCTTGCCAGCCCAGGTACACTGCCACATACTCACTAGCCCTGGCTTCTGTTTTTCCTTGTGTGCCTTCCTGCACTGTGGACGCTATACTTTGCATAACCTCTAGCAGTGCATTTATATGATACATTTGATTCATCACCCTTTTTCATCAAGGAGGCTAAAGAGCAACTACAACTAAGCTAAAGAAAGGTTCTGATGGTCCCTTGCTGGGGAAATAGGTAACATTAGACAGGAGTGTTTGGGGTGTGTGTGACCTGTGACAGGTCTCCTGTGAGGCACCCCTGCAGTTCACATGGCAGCCTCACTCGTGGTCGCTCCTGTCTGTCAGGCTAAGTTACTTGTGGGCATAGCCCAGGGTGGAATCCTTCAGTTCCTGTGAGAGCCCACAGACAATGCACTGCCCTTTTAGGCCCCTCTCATGATGCAAATGTGAAGGAATCAGTTGGTTTCAGTGCCATTCCCTTTTGGTATGTTTTCCTCGGTCTAGGGAATTGTTTAGTCCTGTTTTAAACTTCTTTCTCACATGCAGAAAACAACTGGATTCTCTTTCAGCTCCTTCAGCTCAGATTAGCTTTGTTGCTCAGCCTTGTGAAGGTAGACAGGTGCTTAATGCCGAGAGTTTGAGCATTTCAGCCTGCTAAAGTTTTCTTGTCTCAAATATAGTAATCTTGTAAGCAAAAGTGTATGACAGGAATTCTGGTAGTGTGAATATCATTAACACTGTGCACACATTAGCTAGAAATCATTGTTCCCCCTTAAATTGTCGTTATCTTCTTTTCCTTCCATGGTCTCTGATATTTCTCTAGATGACATCTTTATTAAAATGTAACTCACATTATCATATATTTCAGTCACGCGTAGTATATTCACAGAGCTGTGTAACCGTCACCACTGTCCAATTCGGAAATATTTTCATTACTCCAAGAAGAACCTCCATATCAGTCATCATCTTCCTTTGTCCTCTCCCTCAACCACTGACAACAACTAATCTACTTTCTGTCCCTTTGGGCTTGCCTGTTTCTCATCATTTCACATAAACAGAACCATACAATCATGACCTTTTGTTACTACCTTTTCTCATTTTGCATAACATGTTCAAGCTCAACTGTATCATTGGAAATTCATTCCTTTTTACAGCCAAATAATCCATTGTATAGTTACTCCGCATCTGAGTTGTTTCCATTCTTTGGCTATTAGGAATTTTGTTGCTATGAACATTTATATACAAGTTTCTGTGTAGACATATGCTTTCATTTCTCCTGGGTGTATTTCTTGGAGTAGAATGGCTGAGTCATGGGTGCTTAACTTTTTGAAGAACTGCCAAACTGTTTTCCAAAGTGGCTATGCTATTTTGTAATCCCTTCAGGAGTGTATGCAAGTTCTAGTTCTCACATCTTCACCACCCGTTGTCTTTTTTTTTTTTTTTTTAGCCATCCTAGTAGGTGTCATGTGGTATCTCATTGTCATTTGATTTGAAATTCCCTGATGGTTATTAATGTTAGCCATTTTTTGTGTGCTTAATAACCATGTGTATATTTTTAGAGAAGTGTTGATTTAGGTCCTATGGCTGTTTTACAGTTGGGTTTTCTTTTATTACTGTATTGTGTGAGTTCTTTTTCACGTTCTGGATATAAGTTCCCTAAGATACATAATATGAAAATATTTCTTCTCACTCTATAGGTTGCCTTTGTACTTTTTTGGTAGTATCTTCTGAATCACAAAACTTTTTTTATAAAGTATAATTTATCTATGTTTTCTTTTGTCTGTTGTGCTTCTGGTGTCTTACCTAAATCATTGTATAACTTAAAGTTATAAAGACCTCTGTGTTTTCTTCTGAGAATTTTACAGTTTTAGGCTGCACACAGTGGCATACACCTGGCATGTAATCCTAGCACTGCCAAAGGCTGAGGCAAGATCCCAAGTTCAGGTCCTGCCAGAATAACTTAGCGATAGCCTATCTCAAAATAAAAAATAATATTGGCTGGAGATGTTGTTTACTGATAGACATACCTAGGTTTAATCACCAGTATGGGGCAGGGTGTGAATTTTACGGTTATAAAAGTAGCATTTAGATCTGTGATCTGTTTTGAGTTAATTTTGGTATATGCTGTGAGATAGAGGTAATTTTAATATTTATCTTTTTCTGATTATGGAAGTAATACGTGCTTATTGCAGAAAACCTGTAAAGCACAAAAGTATAAAGAAGAAAAAATGTTTTTTTACAAGCAGAGATACATTTTTTATCTGCCTTTCCAATCTTTTTTGTGTTTACATATTTGTAAATGTTAGTATCAGACTATATATATTTTGAAATAAACCGCTTAATTGAAGTATGCATTATTGATGAATTATCAAGTGGACATTTTGGTAAGTACCATTCAATTGAAAATTCAACTATAATTAAGGTCCTCCATAAGTCCTGTTCCTCTCCTCTTTATGTCTTTGGTTCTGTGTGTGTATGTGTGTGTGTGTGCGCGCGCGCGCATGTGTTTTACAGTTTAGTACAGTGGGCATTTTCTCATGTCAGTAAAATTTCAAAACTGATTTTTCTTTCTTTCCTTTTTTTTCTGGTTTTTTTTTTTTTTTTTTTTTTTTTTTTTTTTTTTTTTTTTTTTTTTTTTTTTTTTTTTTTTTTTTTTTTTTTTTTTTTTTTTTTTTTTTTGCGGCTGTGTGTCTATAATACTTAGGATTGAACCTAGGACTGCTGCTGTGTGCTACATCTCCAGCCCTTGTTTATTTATTTTGAGACAGGGTCTTACTAAGTTGCTGGATTGCCCAGTTGTGGCTCCAAGTTGTGATCCTCCTGCCTCAGCCTCCCAGAGTGCTGAGATTACAGGCATATACTACCACACCCAGCCAAAACTGATTTCTCATAGCTCTGTAGTCTCACCTCATATGACTTTAGTGTCATGGACTTAATCATTCCCCTGGTGCATGTCCCCATTTCAGCCTGTCATTTTACTAGAAGTCCTGTGTAGCATAATTTCTAGGAGCTAATGGGCTCTGTCAGGATCACTCTGTAGTGAATCTGTGTGAATAAGTGGATCTGTCTGTGTCCAGCCCTGTGATTGCTGCACAGTTTTCAGACAATCTGATCCGGCCATTCCTCATCCACATCATGTCTGTGCCAGCCCTCGTGACTCACCTCAGTGCAGTGACCCCTGAGGTAAGTGGACTTTGTAAATTTCCCCAAAACTCCAAATCAGTTTTTGGCTTTTTTTTCTTCTCAGAATTTAAAAGATAAAATGATTTCTCTGCTAACTGTCACTCCTTCCTCTGCTTTTCTTCTAAGCCAGTAGCCACTGTGGACATGCTTAATGTTAGCCGCCCAAAGAAGCAGGTTCTCATTTTTGTCCTTTTTCTCCTGGATGCTTGATAGCATCTCCCACATAACCAGGGGGCGATCTATAAGCAGTCAAGTTCATGCCACGGTGGGAAACTGTTCTTGTCAGTTTCCACCTTAACAGTCTCCCATTGTCTCACTGCAGCGTCTCACTGTTTTAGAATCTCATGACATGCTTCGTAAATTCATCGTATTTTTAAGAGATGAAGATCGATGTCTTGACATATGTGAAAATTTAGAAGGATGCCATACACTGTGTGTAATGGGTGAGTATCAGTGGCTGGAATTTGATTCTAGCCAGCAGAGGAAGCCCAAATCTTGCTTTTCACCTGCTTAGAGATTATTCATTGTTTTTATAACAGTTTGAAGTGCTTACCATAAAAAACATGTATCAAGACAGTTAAACATGTAAAATCAAAAATGATATGGAAATGATCCTGAAAAGCTAGGTAAGTGACTCTAGATGGGCATTCAGTTTCAACTTTTGGCCTTCTGGCAGCCAAGGGAAAAATGAGCCTATCTCAAAATGAAAAATAATTTTATATTTTATATTTCAAGAGGAGAAGAAAGGGGACCTTTCTGTGGGGCTTAGATCAGAGCAGCACCTGCTTTACCTGTTTCACAGTGTTATCATTTTCGACGGAAGGGTTTATGGGTAGAATTATTTAGAAACAGTGGGGATGCGTAATTGTCACTGCCTAATGAAAAAAATTCAGATGGAAAAAGTTCTTGTGGTTAAATTATAAAGGGAGTATCTGACAAGAGTCTTCACCCAAAGGGTAAGAACAAAGTGTTATGCTAAGTAAATATTACCCTATCTTTGTGAGGCTGACATTTTTTGTGTTTTTTTTAATATACAATACTATTCCAGTCTTACAGATAAGGAAGCAGATTTAAGAGGTAGGTTGAGTGCCACGCAGTGCCAGGACTTGAAGTTAGGTTGGCCTCTTTCTCACTCCTGCACCACCCTGTGGTCTTCAGCACTGGCGGGTGCCCCTCTCTTGGACTCTCCCCCTGCACATACACTGTGGCAGCCTAAACCACAGAGAGCAGGGCTCCACCTTCTCTCTTTATAGGCAATATCCTACAGTTGGGCTCCCTCAGCCCCCAGGTGTTAGAGGAGGAGACAGATGGGTTTGTGAGCTTGCTCACCCAGATGCTGTGCTACTGTCAGAAATACGTGTCCCAGAAGAAATCCAACCTGACCCACTGGCACCCTGTCCTTGGCTGGTTCTCCCAATCTGTGGATTACGGGTAAGCACTGCTGCCTGTCTCGCTCCCTACCACTTCCCCTTCTTCTTTCCAGCTTTTGTTATTTTGTTTCTTAGAATAAAGATAGTATATATTCATAGTACAAAATAAAATAAATAAAATAAATCTTTTCAAATGTTGATACTCTTTTACAAAAATGAGCATAAGATTTTGCATTTTATGGAGTAGTACTCAGCCATAAAGAAGGATAAACTGGAGACTTTAATAGGTACATAGATGCAACTTGATACCATACTCATTAATGAAATAAATAAGACACGTGTAAATATTGTATTGTCTCAGTGTGAGAAGCTGAAAGAAACAATGTGTGTATTTGTATGTATATGTATATTTAAAAAATAGCTAAGATAGTTATACTGTTGATTTCTCTGAGTTCACTGAAGAAAAAGATTTGTGCCAGTATTATTCAGACAATGGAATGCAGATGTCTTGTGCTCTGGGTGAATGACTGGGGGATGACAGTGTGCAATGCATGTACCATTGTTGCTCCTGGTTGACATGTTTTGAAATTCTGTTTTAGTTTTTGTTGTTGTTTCTTTGTTTGTCTTTTTCTCCTTGAAATAAAATGGATTTGAAACAAAGAAAACTGGCAATCCAAAAAAAAAAAAGATTTTACATTTGCTCTTTTCATTATTAAACTATATGCCTCATCTGGCAATGTTTCTTTCTTCAGTATCCCTTTTATCAATTTTTCACTCTATTTTGGAGATACTGAAACAAGACAAATAATTCAAAGAGATTCAGCGTTACCCCAGATCCTTTTCAAGAAATAAAATATAAACTTTAAACATTTTAATTGAGAACTCGGAAGTGTAAGAGAACTATGGATCAAATAAGGCAGCATCACAAACATGAGTTGAGTGTGCTGGACTGAGATAAAGCCAAAGTCACTGACATCTAGCTCTTTTTCAGTCAGGTGTCTGCTAGGGTGTGAGATCCCTAGCAGGTGCTGGAGGTCAAAGAAGGAAATCCCTAGATTTGTTCCCTTTTCCTTGTACCTAAGTGACATCCTTGAGTCCTATCTATTTTAAAACACTTGCATGGGGGCTGGGGGTTTAGCTCAGTGGCATAAGCGCTTGCTTTGTAAGCACACAGTTGTGAGTTCGATCCCCAGTACCAAAAAAAAAAAAAAAACAACTTGCATGTCCACCCAGCATGTCCCTACCCATGATGTGTGCTTGGAGTCCAGAGGAGAACTGGGGGATAGGGTGGGACAACACAGCTCCTTCATAGATGGTAGGGTCTCAGCTCCCTGCCAGTTCCCTGAATGCCTTTGGACAACTTGCTTCACCTCAGCTTTCTCATCTGAAATGAGACAGTCATCAGAGTACCTCCAGAAGGGTCAGATGAGACCGTGAAAGGGCCTGCTGCTAGGCCTAGTGTGTGTTCTGTAGGTGGAGGCTGTTACCATCTTGACAGTGTACCAAGAGCCAGTTTAGGATCTGAGCAATGGAGAGATGTCAGCAGGATCCACAAATGAGGGTGATGCTGGGGTACAGCCTAGAGTAGCAGAAGGATAATACCCTAGAGGCAAGGAAATGCTGAGGAGGCACTGAGTCAGCTAGATCTGGGCCCACAGCTGCAGGTCAACCAGAAGGCGGACAACCCAGCCAGCATAAGAAGGCTTTTGTCCAGCTAGCAATAGGGAGCTGTCCCCAGGATGTCTGACCCATGGAATTTGTAGGTCTGGGAGAGCCAGTAACACTCATGGCAGCTCAGGAAGTTTGGGTGCAGTGATGGCCAGATGGAGATTCAATACCTTCAGTATCCCCAGCCCTCAGCAACATTTTGTCGGTTCTGTTTCTTATTGTTCTTACTATGATCTCTGTTGTACTGAGTGCAAGACCTGCGCTGTACCTCCAAGCACACAGCCCACTGGGAAGTGGAATAAACTGCCCCTGGTCAGGCGGTGGTGGAGCTGACGGGCCTGTGTCCTGCTCTCCTAGCCTCAATGAGTCGATGCACCTGATCACCAAGCAGCTGCAGTTTCTGTGGGGAGTGCCTCTCATCCGCATCTTCTTCAGTGACATCCTGAGCAAGAAACTGCTGGAGCACCAGGAGCCAGTGCCCATGCAGCCGGCATCCCCACAGAATGTGCTTCCAGTGAAAAGTGAGTGGCCGAGCCAGCCTGCCAGGGCTCCAGTGGGCTCAGGGCAGCTCCTGACTCTTCCGTGTGGATGTTCCATTGTCTGCGGCGTGCTAACTTTTCCTACAGAGACTCCGAGGCTTCTTCAGTCAAGTCTCTGTTTAACCAGACAATGAGGCCAGGGAGATGCAAATCAGTGATCGTGTACATAGACTATCCACAGATGCCTGTTCCTTAAGGGCCATGTGACTGTCTGAGCTTAGTTTGGCCAGGAGCTTTGTAGTAGCCAAAATGAAAAAGGTCGTGTGGACCTTTTCTCATTACCAGAAAAAAAGACCTGTTTCTTAGGGGATATGGTACTTTGCTAAGTTTTTATCATAAAATGAACCCCACATGGGGACTTCTCATAAAGAAGCCACTGAGTCACAGAGCAGTCCAGCACTTCAGCAGCACCCCTCCTGCAGGGTCAGAAGTGAATATCATGAAAAATTTTCTTGTTGCCCACTCTGAACAAAGTTAAGGAACATGACATGATAGCATACACCTGTAACCCAAACATTCTGGAAGGCTGAGGCAGGAGGATCACAAGTTCAGCCCCAGCCTGGGTAACTTAGCAAGACACTGTGTCAAAACTACAAAATGAGAAAGAGCTGAGAATATAGCTCAGTGTGAAGGCCCTGGATTCAATCCCTAGTACAGAAAAAGAGAGAGTAGGCTGGCAGGCAAAAGGGCAGAAAGGACAGACACACAGGGAATGCCAGGAATATCTAATCAGTGGAGTATTCCACCTGCAGCAGGTTTTCAGTTGTAGGGTGCATTTTCTTCTGCAACTCATACATTGCGTAGCTGTCTTCTAGCTAACGGTGAGTATGGGCTCACCAGATAAAACTTCAGCAGGCTGTAAGTGAGAAGGCTTCAGACAAACATAGTGTGTTCATAAACAAACGTTAGACCTTGAAGTTGTTACATTTCGCTTTCCTCCAAAAGCAGAGAAAACTGAGACTGTGTCTTTTACTCTTCTAATGTGGTCCCCTGAATTTTTACTTTTGTGACTTCTGAAATTAGCTGGTATAGTAGAAGAATCACATGCTGAAGATGAGTATGCTGGTTTGTTCTGAGAGATTTTCTGATATTCTGAAGAGGTTGTTAGGTTATACCAGAAAACCCCATCATTAGTTGGCCTTGAACTCATGGTGACCCTCTTGTCTCATCCTCTGGAGTGCTGGGATTACAGGCACACCACCATGCCTAGCCCCTAAAGAAATGTCTTGAGTCCCAGCAGCAGTCCCACTGGCTGGCCCTGTCTGTGAATGTGGACTTCTGTTGAAATGTTCTTCCCTTGACCTGGTGGGACCTGGCAGATGGCTGAACTTCCACTTGCATTTCTTTCTTCCTCCCTGCCAGGTCTCCTCAAGCGTGCATTTCAGAAGTCTGCATCAGTTCGGAATATTCTCAGGCCTGTCGGGGGTAAGCGCGTCGACTCTGCAGAGGTCCAGAAGGTTTGCAACATCTGTGTCCTCTACCAGACCTCGCTAACGACTCTGAGCCAGATCCGCCTGCAGATACTTACAGGTTTGGCATCCCAAAGCTGTAGTGCTCATGTTTGAAATTCAGCAGACTCTCTCTTAGCAAAACTCAACCTTTTATTTTCCTGTGGTCTACTTGACTTACTTAGAAAGTTGATTTTGAAGGAGGACAGTTTTTAATTCTTCTTTTTAGAGATTGGTAGACTTCCTTTAAGTAATTCAAGCCAGCCTCATTCAGAACACTTCTATTTTGTCCTTTACCTGACTCCTGTTTTATTTATGAGTACAAGTTTTAAGGGTTATGTTTTCTGAGTAGAAAAGTAGGAAAGATAGGGAGGCAAAAACAAAACAAAGCACTACTCCTCATCCCACAACCCACACTGTTCCTGAGCACATTACACACTAACATAGATGTGTTTAGACTGACATACACCACTTCATCCTCCTTTTCCATTGATCACTTTTTTGTTATTTTATAATGCCAGCAGTCCTTCAGAAATTTCATTTTTATTGGCTGCATGGTATCTCATCTCATGGATATGCTAAACATTTTCCTTTTTAGCTGAGCAAGGAAGAAAGTCCCTCCTATGAGCACAGAATTAGACATTGAGGGCTTTTGAATTGCAGTGCAGGAGTCATTGGTATGAATTGATATTATGAGTACAAAAGGTCCCTGAAAACTGAAAGCCAGTCACTACATTAAAAAGCTAAGAACTTCTGCATTGTACATTTTTCAAAATCTTAAAATACTGCTTCCTCTGCCTTTCACACTTAACTCATTCTTCAAATACCTGTGTTTGCAAAGCACGGAGGATTCAGAACAAGCTAAGTCAGATCTCTGCCCCCAGGAGGATTCTATTCTAGTAGTGGGGAGACACCAATATGTAAGTGTCTGGTTTGTAAGATGAGCTCACATCTAAGTTCATTTTCCCAAGTAAGAGAATCCAAATATAAGATTTTTGACCAACATGAAAGTACACACTTTTACAAATAAAAGGCTAGTCTAAAATGTGTGTGTGATACTCAGTCTATTGGTTTAGCTAGTGCACTTATTTAAAAACCAGTATGTCTCCCATTTGCTCATGCTCTTTGTATGCCCTGGTGGCACTGGAGCTCTTCTGGTCCTCTGGCCTCTCATTCCCACTTTTGTCTCTGTTGAGCCAGTATTTATGGCTGTGACTATTTCCGTCTACGCCATGGGTAGCATGTAATGTGAGGACAGTAGTTTTTCTTCTTTGTGATCCCCACAATGTAACTACTGTTTCTTTTTTTAACCTGTATTAAATTACAAGGTTTCTGTAGTCTTTGATGTATATAGTACAACATGGGTGACGTAAAAACTGAGCTGAGCACCTTATACCCACCAATCTGGTAAAGAAACTTGTATTTTGAAGGCTTCTTTATAACCACATCTTCCCTTGAAAGTGTGAGGTCAAACTTTTAAGAGTAACAGTTTAATGGATGCTGCATTTCTTGGCCTCTTTTACAATTCCTTTAGTTCAACTCTAAGCATCCTTAGGTAGCTTTGAATTCTCCACATGCCTTCTCCAGTTTATTGTATCTCCCCCAAACAGTTCTTCTTTCACAACTAAGTAATTCAGTGTACTCTATAAAATGAGAAGGCTCAAATAGAAGTAACTACTTGTATTTGAAGCATGTATTTGCAAATATTGTAAGGGCTCAAATAGAAGTGACTTCTCTTCTGAGAAGCATGACCCCGCCATATGTTCAGTAACAGACTTTCTAAGTCACTATGTATCTGCATTATTAGACCTAAAGTATGTCAGTGATGTACCTCATGTGTCTGAGGCCCTGTAGCCATCAGAAAGCTGTTGTGGAATGTCCTCTGCTTCACTTTTTGCTTCCCCAGGGTTAGTCTTATGTAATTGTCAGACTGTCTGTGCTACAATCGTTCATTTCTTTCTCATTTTTAATACAAGTAGTAGAAGTAGTTGAGAGGAAAACGTTGCTAAGTGAGGGTGAGCCTGCAGGATGGTTTAAGGCAGGAGTCAGCTCATGAGTCAAAACCACCTCTCTTCTTATTTTCATAAATAAACTTTTCTTAGAGCACAACCAAATCCATTCGTTTAGCTGATGTGTAAGCTGCTTTTGTGCTGCAGTGACAGCGCCAAGCAGTTGTGACTGTTAAACTAGATTGGTTTGAAGATGCCTCCATACTCTTAGTCCTTCCCTGAAGAACCTGAACCAAACCCTGACTTAGCAGTCTATCCTTAAACTGCAGGCCACCTTATCCCACCCAAACCCGAAGTATGTAAATTAACTGAAAGCCTGACTTAAGAGAATACTTTTGTAACAAATAGCTGAGGCTAAGCCAATCATAGCAGCAGTTTTCAATCAACCACAGGCAGCCAGTTTACCAGAGCGTGTTCAAATAAAGAAAATGCTGAGTTACAATAAACGCTGTCTGCCCATTTTCAGAACAGAACTCTCTGAACCTCTTCTGGCCCTGAGGCTGCACGATGTGTCAGCCATCCTTTGTTCAATTAATCTCTGCTAAATTCAATTTGTCTCAAGTTTTTATTTTGACAACAGTGTCCATCTGGCCCACAAAGCCTACCCCTCTCCAGAAAAACTTGCTGATCCCTGTTAAAACGTAATTACTAACTCACACTGATCTGGGTTCTTTTCCTGGCTCTGATATTTATTGGCTGTATGGTCTTGGGCAAATCGTTTAGCTGCTCTGTCCTTCACTTTCCTCCCTTATAAAATGGGGATGACACTGTGCTGGGCAGTGTTCTGCATGCCTGTAATCCCAGCTACTTGGGAGGCCGGCACAGGAAGATCAAAAGTTCATGGCCAGCCTGGCCAACTTAGTGAACCCCTACTTCAAAATAAAAATTTAAATCTTTTCCCCCAGGTTCAATTCTTAGGGTTGGGGGAAAACAATGGAATGACATTGGGTTTCACAAGCAGAAAGCAGACAATACATGCCAAATGTCTAAACGGGTATATGACACACAATGGGCACCTACTGAACATTAGCTGTTACTATCATTGTGATTCTCAGGGTGATAATGATTTTCCTAATTGTACCTTCTTCTCATGCACATTAAATGATCAATAATGGATTAAAGTGTTTTGTTTTCCCAGTGAAAAGGAGAAATAACAGATGAGGTGGAGTTCCCACCTAAAGCTTGAGTTTCTCTGTCCTTTTCCAGGTCTCACTTACCTTGATGACCTGCTGCCCAAACTGTGGGCATTTATCTGTGAACTGGGGCCCCATGGGGGGCTAAAGCTCTTCTTGGAATGCCTGAACAGTGACACTGAAGAGTCCAAGCAGCTCTTGGCCATGCTGATGCTGTTCTGTGACTGTTCCCGGCACCTCATCACGTAGGTTGACTGCTGTGGGGCTAAATAGCGTTCTTAGAATCAGACAGATCAAACTAGTGTCAGGAAGCAAGTAACAGCTGATGATTACTATATATCCTAGGACCTTTGTGGCAGGATCATTAGAAGAACGAGACAAGAGGCAGGCAGGCAGGCATGCCTATACTCTAGCTCCTTGGAAAGATGAGGTAGGATCACTTGTGCTCATGAGTTCTAGACCAGCCTGGGCAAAATGGTGAAACCCTTTTCTCAAGGGTCTCAAAAAAGCAAGAAAGTGATAGATAATAATAAAAAACATTTGCAAAGTAGGTGGCATGTACTAGGTGTCCAGCAATGGTCCCCAGTTATTCAGGGCAGCTGGGCCAATACCACTGAGTATGGCATTTGGGGTCTTCTGGAAATGGGTTCAAATCATAGCTCAAGCATTGATTCACTGTGCAGGGTAAATCACTGGAAAATATCAGGGTCAGAGAGCTAGAGTCCAAAGCCTGGCTCAGCCATTTGGTGTGGTGCCCTGGGCAAGGGGTTAAGGAATTCCACCCTGCTCTGAGACTGTTTCCTCATCTACAAATGGGAATAACAACAGCACCTAGTTGTTTTTGTTGTTGTTGTTGTTGTTGGGTTTTTTTTGTTGTTGTTGTTTTGTTTTTGCAACAGGGGTTGAACTCACGACCTCGTGGTTGCCATGCAGGCACCTATGCCACTGAGCTAAACCCCCAGCCCAATAGCACCTACTTTTAGGCATATGATAAAGATTAAAAGAGATCATTAATGCCAAGAGCTTAGCACAACTCTGGCACACAGGAAGAGTTTGTTATATGTTGGCTATGATATTATCAAGCTGACCCTAAGCAAGTTACTTAACCTCTCTGAACCTCAGTTTGCTTGTTAACAGAATGAAGGTAATACTACCTATGTGATAAAGCGTCAGTGAGAAAAGGAATGTCAGCTGCTTAGTAAAGTGTCAGGAAAAAGGTGGGATGTTAACAAATTATTCCTTAAACATACATATTCACTTATTTATTTGGTGTTAAGTCTGCCTTTTCCCAAAGTATTGGTGAAGAACTACAAGATAGAATGTACCTCAGGCAATTACACACAGGTTATAAGACATTAGCAGGAGGGGATTGGGGTCACGGAAGTGGCAGGCTGGGTTAGCATTGAGAAGGAAGTGAACAGGTAGAGGTCAGAGCAGAGTCCGTAGCCCCTCGAATACAACCATTAGTTGCCCAGTCAAAGTGAGTCACATTCTAAAGTGTATTGAGATGGTTTAGTAAATTTTCAGTTAGAGCTAAGTCTCGCCTGTTCATTCATTCCTGTCTTCTTTCAGTCATCTCTCCACTCACAAACACTTAGCAGGCACTGCAGTGTCTGTCCCTGATGGGGGCAAAGGCTCCATAGCTCTCTTAGTAAACATAGTCAAGAATCCAAGTGCAGAGCAAGAAACTATCACAGATCCTTATGAGTAATAAAAATACAAGTGCAGAAGGTTTTTTCCTTAATTTTTTAAAATCTTTTTACTGCAGACAACTTCAGATAAATAGAAAATAAAATAATGAACCTTCACATGCTACCACCAGCTCAGCAGCTTTGCTTCATCAAAGCCCCACTTGCTCTCCTGTCCCAGATTTCTCTGAAGCAAATCTTATATATTATATTTTACTCGAAGTGTTTAAAAATAGCTCTTACTTCTAATCATTATTTATGTTGTGTGAGAAACAGTAAGATCCCATTATTTTCCATCTCTCAGTAAGAAATTCTGAATAATTTTCTGATTTAGGATCCTTGATGACATTGAAGTTTATGAAGAACAAATTTCATTCAAAGTGGAAGAGCTGGTCACCATATCCTCTTTTCTGAATTCTTTCGTGTTTAAGATGATCTGGGATGGAATCATAGGTAAGGTAAAGGTGTCTACCCTCATTTCATTGATGCTAAACCCAGGAGGCCAAAGAGTCTGTAACATCAGCTGGTTCTCAGCTTTATTGTCTCCCAGTTAATAGAAAGTGTACGTTTATTCTGTACATTATGACCAGAAGTTTTATTTCTTCTCAGATCTCTTACGACAGTAGTGTTACTGCAGAAGTCTTACATCTCACTCTCCCAGGCATCCTTCTAGACTTACATGTAGGTGTCAAAGCTTATTCATCATAGTAGCACAAGCAGCTGCCTGGCAAGCACAAGGTTATGAGTTCGATCCCTCATACCAAAAATAAAAGCCTTATTCATAATAATTCCCTTTGCCCTGACTCTCCTTCTGAATACTGGTGTTGACCTTCACAAGGGTAGAATGTGTGCCAACTCAGACAAGAGTCACCTTGTGAAGTGTTTCTAGTTGTTCAGTACTGAGCTCCTTAGAGTCAAAAACCTTTGGCTGTCACACCACAGTAAGCAGCATGAGTGATTGTCTAAGAGGCACCAGGCCTGCAGACATTTAGTATAGTCCCAGGGGGCCTTTTAATCCCTTCAGTTACACAGAAATCTCAAAGCCAGAGAGTTAAGATTTGCTAAAGGCCTCAGGAGACAAGGACTGTCCTTCCTACCCCTCCATCTCTCAGCCCTCTCCACAAATGTGACTCTCCTGTTTGTTTGCCCCCTAGAGAATGCCAAGGGTGAGACCTTGGAGCTGTTCCAGTCCGTCCATGGGTGGCTGATGGTGCTGTATGAGCGGGACTGCCGGAGACGCTTCGCCCCTGAGGACCACTGGCTGCGAAAGTAAATATCAGGCTAGGAAGGGGCAGCTGGGGACCCTGGCACGGCCCATGGCGGAAGGCCTTCTTCCCCTCCACCCCATCCATCCATTTGCCGTGACGCACCTGTGAGAATGTGGCATCTAGCACCCTTCTAATACACCGGTATGACCAGAGTTAACTTAGAGCTCAAAGCAGGACCACTCAGTGGCTGTTTCTTAGCCATACTGAGAAGAGCAGGTCTCTGAGTGGACCTGAGCCGTGGGGTATAACAATTACATGGCGGCTTTTATCAACAGAATGGCCAGAGTCAAAATTGTTCTCAGGTTTTTTGTTTTATTTTGTTTGTTTTGTTGTTGCTGTTGTTGGAGATCCTCTGACACTGTCTAAGCAAACTTAAGAGCACAGCATGCTGGCCATGGTGGCATGTGCCTATAATCCCAGCACTCTGAGGATCACGTGTTTAAGCAACAAAGCAGCTTCATGAGCCCCTGTCTCCAAAGTTTAATTAAAAAAAAAAGTTAGGAAAGTAACTCAGGACAAAGGTCCTGAATTCAATTGTATGTACCTCCCCTTGCCAAATAAAAAGGGGTCAGCATTGCTGTCAGTGACGTGTCAACTCTCACATAACCTTTGGAACTCTGGCACCAGAGCAGGGCCTTGAAGA
This sequence comes from Dolichotis patagonum, assembly GCA_004027295.1. Classification (NCBI taxonomy): domain Eukaryota; kingdom Metazoa; phylum Chordata; class Mammalia; order Rodentia; family Caviidae; genus Dolichotis; species Dolichotis patagonum. Next base: position 4,136 of record PVJX010006088.1, on the reverse strand, counting down.
TGCTATGTAAATGGCCAGTGGGTCTTAGGTGCTGTGGACCAGTCTGTGTCGCAACTGCTCCTGTCTCTCTGCTCCTGCAGCAGGAATGACAGCAGCTATGGACAGTGCATGTGTGAATGAACAGGTGTGGTGTACTGGGTTCCCATAGAATTTTGCAAAGGCAGGATTTGCCCCACTAGAGTGATCTTTCTGTTTTAATAATTAGTAACCATATCTTTTTTTATAAGGGATCTCAAACCTAATGTGCTCTTCCAAGAACTTGAAAAGGACCGAAAACGCGCCCAGTTGATCCTGCAGTACATCCCTCATGTCATTCCTCACAAAAACGTGAGTGGCACTCAGAGCTGGGTTCCTAGCGTATTCTTCTATCCCACGTGGTTCTTGACCTCTCATCCTTGTGTTTGTAGTTAGAATGAACATGTCCATCACTTACTCTGCAAGCACAGCGGTGAGCTGTCTTTTGCTGGAAGGTCGCGCTGGGTGCTGGGGCTGCAGAGATGGAGAAGGCAGTGTGAATTCAGGTGCAGCGGGTATGTGCTGCGGGAGCCCAGCTGGCGGTGGGGGAAGCAGGTCCAGAGAGAACCCCACAAGCGGAAGTACACAGGCCTTAAAGGTCAAGGCTGAGAGAGAAGGGACAAGTACCATGTGGTTGGAGAGGATATTATAAGAGTCTAATGGATGGAGGAAGTTTGTAGGAACCACAGCAAGAAGTGCCTTAGAAACCAAGACTAGCAGCTTCAATATTAGCCAAAGCCATTGCCACATTTTAAACACAGGAGGCTCCTGGTCAGAGCTGTACTTTTTTTTCTCCTCAGTACTAAGAATTGAATCCAGGGCCTCGCACAGCCTAGACAAATGCTATATCTCAGCCCAGGCTGACTTTGAACTCGGGCTCTTCCTGCCTTAATCTCTCAGGTAGGTATGACCTACCACATCCGACTCAGAGCTATACTTTAGAAAGATCATTCTAGCCACAGTATAGAAGACTGGCTAGAGACAGAAGCCACTAAAGCCAGCTGGCCTGCCCTAGGCTAGGACCCATGGAGTAAAACAATGATTAAGTCAAAAGACATTTAAGGAGCTAGCACCTGAGGCCTCAGAAAGTGACATTCAGAGGGCCAGGAAGGGAAATGGAGGCAGTTCCTGAATTACTGCCTGTTATTGGGAGCACTATCCCTGAGGCAGAAACAAAGACAGGCTGGTCCTGGACATGTGGTGAGTTCAGCTTTGAGTGGGTAGGATGTGAGATGACTGTGGTTCCTGGTGGCTCTAGAGCTTAAGAAAAAGCTAGAGAGAGACTGCATGTGGGCAGCCTCCAACTCTCCTGTCTGCGTGTACCGACATGGGGAGGGAATCGGACCTTAGAAGAGGATCAGGCCCCGTGGGATTTATCACTTGAAAGGCCGGTAAGAGGAGAGGAGGAGGAATCTAGGGAAGGAAGGAGACCAAGAAAGTGTTGTGCCAGTCTCCAGGGGATGAGAGAGACTTGGGAAGAGTCAACTGCAGTGGCAAGAGTGTCCAGAGGTGTGTGAAAGTATTGTTCCCATCCTGGGGGAGCAGTGGACACTCTAGCACTGCCTGCTGGCTGCCATGACCATATTGTGCCCTCGCAGGAAAGCCTCTTGAGAGCCTAGGGGTACCTTTTCTCACGTGTCCTCTTTCTTTTTCTTTATCTCCCCTCCCCCCACAAAATAGATGTAGTTTTTGAAAAGAGCATAAATGCCATTTTTGTAAATGAAATCACACTTTTCATAGGTACCTAATCCTCGCTACTCCCTGAGTTTTGACTTTGATTTTGGTATTTGGAGTTGCTAATCATTGCCCACAAACAGTCATATGCGAATGATGCAGCCGTTTAAGTTTCACTGCACTGGACAGACTCCGGAATGATGGGCCCTACTGGTAACTGCTTAGCGAAACACGCCTCCTCAGGGGAGCCCCACACACACAACACCCTTGACTGTTCCTCCAGGAGGAAACACACAGCTTTGCAAAGCAGGCCGTCTGCTGCTGTACTCTTCCAAAGGACTTCCTCATCCTAAACTGATCTCATTCCCTGTAACTTCCACCCGTGATCCCTGGACAGCCAGCCCTTAGCTATCTCCTGAGGTTCACAAACAACTCCCATTTCCCTTCTAAGTCTGCTATTTTCCAAGTGTAGCAGTTTTTGTTAGTCAGATATTGCTTGTTTGTAGTACTCTCCGGCTGCTCATCTCCCAGGCTGCCTCTGGTTTGATGGTGTCTGATTTAAATGTGGCTCCCATCCTGGAACTGTGTCTCCATGAACTCAGCCTTTGACTTTCACCTTTCCAGATGCGTAGTCTGGAGTCTACTCTGTGCATGCGCAGTTCACAGACAGTGGTATTGGGGGTTGCCAGAGGATATTTACATCTTTGAGAGAAACAGTATGCACTACTAGTTCAAGATAGTTGTGGTTTTAATATTTATTTGCACTATAAGTCCAGGTCATATGCTATTCTTTTTTTTTCTTCTTTCTTTCTTTCTTTTGGGAATTTTGCTTAAGATTACCATCAAGGCCATTTGCCATTGGCTTTTCAAATCCCCTCACTTGAGGAGACAAAGTCCTTCCTCATCTCCTGGCCCTGTCCTGCTACCAGTGATTGCACAGCAGTCCACAGGAGCTCTTGCTGTTTCTCTTCCCTCCGGGTTGGGAGGTTACAGCTGATCTGAGAGATCCTACAAAGTCTTCTCACATAGTATTAAGAGGTAACACCTTACCCACTGCCCCCCAGCATTAACTTGGGCTTGCTGGAGTACACAGGATGGCACCAAGACCACGCTTTCATCTATTACCGTTGTACCATCTGCCCTAATTGCTGAGCCCTTCCCTTGTCCTTGACCTTACTCCAGTGGGTGATTTATAATGCCTTTCCTATTCTCAACATTTTTTAAACCCTCACTCTAAATCAGTCAAACACATAGCACTTTGTTCTCTGTGCTCACTACCTGTTTGTGTTTCAACTGTGACTTGAGGTCTTTGTCTCTTATTTCAGCCCAGAAGACCTATCTGGTATGGGGTGGGCAGGCTGTGTGGTATGGTGGTCTGTCGGTGGACATGGATCTGGTCCCCCTCTCACTAGCTGTGTGACTTTGGGTGAGTCGGGGTGTCCTCATCTGAAGAGTGAGGATAATGATCCTTAGCCTGATGTCCGCTGGGTTGCTGAGATTTCCTGGCCCTTTGAGACTGAATGAACTTCCTTTGAAGCTTCTTCCACATCCTGTGGAAATCTAGAGACTGACTCAGGCTTTTTGTGATTCCTGGGAGGCTGTTCTGCCATTCCCTGCAGTTCTGCTTCTGTGCAACTACCCCTGCACACAGTGGATCAACTGGGTATGACCTCATCTTCCACCACATGCTCCACAGGGTAGCTCCTGTTATTTTAGTGATCATGCTGAAGATGTGGGGTCAGAGGAAGTAGTTGGGACACGTACCGCATACCACATAGCGCCACACTTAAATACCTGTGCAGCTCCCCTGTGCTAGAAGAGAGAGGTGGGAACATTCCTTAGCTGCATCATCAGTCCCCCTCATTGAGTCCTCAGTCCCACTTCCTTCTGGGTGGCCCTGGCACCCTCAGAGCTTGTGATACTATTCAGGGCTCTTCAGGCCTTGTTTCTAAATTTATGGTGCCTCACTGAACAATAGTCCCTCCACCAAATGCCTTTGCCCTCCCCTTCTTAGAGGCCATTGACCATTACTTCTTCTGCTTCAATTATATTTTCTTTATAGAGTTAATAAATCTAAGGACCAAGTAAGCATACACAACTCTTCCTCCTCCATAGTGAATCCTATTACTATTGTTTTTGCTACCATTTTTACCATTCCTGTGTTAGTACTAAGGCTCTTGACTTTCAGGGAAGATTCCCATTTTAAAAAGAAAAGAAAAGGCAAGCAGCCATGGCTGGCATATGCATTCACTCAGCTGACTTTGTCTCAAGCCTGGGGTGATATAAAGGATCGTATTTTCTGAAGGGGTGCCTTGCTGGGCACCATGGAGTAGGCCTGTAGTTCTGCAACTTAGGAGGCTGGGGCAGGAGGATTGCTGTAGCCCTGGAGTTGGAGGCCAGCTGGGTCAACACAGCGAGACTCCATTTCTTGGTTTTTTTTTTTTTTT
>PVJX010006087.1:0-73245 GCA_004027295.1 Dolichotis patagonum | reverse complement strand
TTTGTTAATGCATATTTCTTAGTAATGAATGTCTTGTAGTTGTTAAAAGCTATATGTGTATATAGGCTTCATTTTATGAAAATATCCACATTTTGTTTATTATATATACATATATTTATTTCTAAAAATCTATATCATTTTTTCATATAGGTTGAATTTGTTGGTGATAAAAATTCACATGGTTTTGTTTCTCCATTTGAAGGTAGTTGTTTCATTGTCTTTGTTGCTGTGTGTCTACTGAGAAGATATTTTCAGGGCTACTTGGCACTAATTTGTTTGTGGTGCTGGGGATTAAATGCAGAGCCATCTCACTGAACTACATCTTCAGCCCTTTTTTGTTTTATTTTTAGACAGGGTTTTGCTAAGTCACTAACTTCCCCAGGCTGGGCTCGAAATTGACACCCGTCTGTCTCAGCCTCCCAGAGTGCTGGGATTACCGATGTGCACCACAGTGCCCCGTTGTAATTGGCATTACTTTGAAAATAATGTTTTCTTCCTCCTCTTTGATGTCTTCATAGTTTTTCTCTTGGGTTTTCTTTGACACTGTGGTGACCTCAGCCCTGGACTTCTCTGTCATTATTTTTCTTCGTGCTCACAGATCTTGGCTCTGTGGCGGGGGTCTCCCAGCAGTTTGATTCCCAGGAGCCATCATCTTTTCTAGTATTACTTTCACTTCATTCTCTCTCCTCTTGGGTGATCCCAGGTGCACACCTTGCTCTGTGTTCTCTAGCGCTGTCTCCCCTTTCTGCCTGTCACTTCACTCTCTGCTCACACTTCCCATGGACATCTTCTCCTGCCTTGTCCTGCAGAGGGGCCAGGGACGCAGAAAGCACTATTAGCAATCCACAGTGAGCTTGTCCTCTCTCTGGGATTCAGGTAAAGCTGAGTTCAGATTTAGTCTTCGCATGTGCATGAATCCTTCTGTTTTGTCTATGAATTTTTAGCAAAACTTCTTTGTAATGGTCAGCCCAGACTCTAGGGGTTTGGTGTGACTCCTTCCTTCATGGCCTCTGTCTCCAGGGTCTGTCAGGTGTTCTGCTCAGCTTCTTATATTCTTCTAACACTGCATGTGCCTGTGTCCTCTCTCAGTTTCCTCTTTCTCCCAGATCTTGGTACAGAGCTTTACTGCTTTTTTTTCCTCTTCAGTAACTTCAAGCAGATATATTTAAGTTTTTCCCATTTTTCCCACTGATTTCCAGAATGTAATTCCATATCTGCAGATGCAACCAAGCAAGGATCAAAAATATTTGGAAAAAAATACTGTACCTACCCTGAGTATGTACAGGCATTTGTTCTTGTTATTCCCTAAATAACATGTATAGGAGCTATTCACCTCTCACATGCTATTAGATATTAAAATTCACCATATATGACTTTAAGCCTGTGGAAGGATATGTATATGTTCTGTGCAAAACCACATTTTATGTAAGCAATTCAAGTATCCATGGATGTTGGTATATGGAACCAGTCCTGCAGGATGACTCTATGTGGATTACCTGTTCCACAGTACCAAAGACCACAGTTTGCTTTTCACCTCTCTTTGCTTTTTAAGAAGAGTTTATAGTCACTTCAATATCTAATTATCATTTACTTTGGGCAATTAAATATATGAGAATAAAAAAGAAGAAAACTTGGAAATATTTTACAGAACATAAACCCATTAATTTTGTACTTTTCTGGTAATATTATACAGAGGAAGTATTTATCCAGAACAGCGGTATGTTTTACAAGAATGCACTTAAAGCTCAAAGTCAGGAGATCTGAGTGTTTGGTTGTAATGGTAATCAACTGTGAAAATGTGTGCAAAACACTGCAACAGCAGACAGGTAAAGGGGCAGAGGTAAAGGAAATACTGGGTTAAATCTACTTCAGCAAATGTACTAAGCTAAGCGTCAGCACCCCTGCAGTGTTGCTCCGGAGGCAGGTGTCATTCGCTGCAGCTTTGGCACTGGCTCTGTGTGTGTGTTCTGCAGACCAAAGCAGTTAGCATTGGGCAGGGTTTGTCAGGTCTGTGTGGCCCTGACTTTTTAGTTTTCTTTGAGCTGAAAGATTGGAATTTTTGCAAGATAGAGCAGATTATTTAATATTTCTTCAGTAATATTCTTTCTCTTTTTTCTGGTGTACCTTTGGATAGCAATGAATTCTGACTTTGTTTCAAAATACTTTGGCCAAGATTAGAAGATAAAGAGATGCATCCAAAATGAATGAACAAAGATGAATGGCAGTTAGGAAATGTGAAATATTTTATTCTTCAGAAGTCAGCTTTCAAAACATTTTCGCTGTGAAGAGCGTTTCTTTTTTATTTGTTTACTGTAAGTGTCTGAGTCCCTGTGTGTAGACATAATACTCACGTCCCTTGTGTGCAGCTGGTGCACGTACACAACTCATCTTAGATCCCTTTGCATCCCCGTCCCTCCCTCCTCCCCCTCCACCTGTGCCTTGGTCCACTGATACTTCAAAAGAAAGTATTAGTACACATTTTCAATACAAAATGATTACACTCCTTGTTGGGAATTTGCTTCTTTATCAGAGATGGTGACAAACTATGAATTTTTAAAGTTCAGATGTCCCATTGTTAAAGTATGCACTTAAGTTTCCCTTTAGAAGTACTAAACATGAATGCTAAACATTGTTACTTAAGCCTTGTGATCAAACTGTGACTCACTGGGACTATCAATAAAGTTGGTATAGATATAAAGAAGATATTGTATGGACTGTTAAAAGGAATATTCATTTATCTCCTTTACAATGCATCTAACCTTAATGTCTGGAGATGTTCCCATTCTCTGTCCCTCGGTTTCTTTTCTTGAGACACCCTAGGAACACTCCTGTTGTGCTTTTCAGCCAGGTTCTGCCCAGAGTCTCTCAGGCCAAAGTGGTAGCCTAGGGCAGCCTCACTGCCTTGCTAAGGAAGCCCTCAACCATCTTGGCTCATTGCTGTGAAACCCCTCTCCTTTAGGAGCCTCTGACGTATGTCTCCCTGTAGAAGCCAGATTTTGTTTCAAAAATTCATTGCCCTACATTTTTGTCCCAAAAAATAATTCCAATTCCACGATTCCTTTCTTTTCTATTTCATGTATTTCCTTTCCCTCATACATCTTTTCAGCATTTAACAAGGTGATCGATTGCTATGAGAGTGAGAATATTAGTAATAGTATGTTTAATTTCAGGTTCTATTACAGTAGAGGGTGGAGTCTCAGTGAATACAGTAGCATGCTAAAGTACTGGCACCCAGAGCTTCTCGGGCTGCGGCACGGAAACCCCTGCATCGTCCAGATGGGGAAGGGTGTGTGCATGTAGGTCAGCTCTCCGCTCATTACTTCCCAGCTCTCTTGGAGTGGCTTTCATCACGCTATGGAGCTGGCATGACACTCTCTATGCATACTTGTATTTTTAATGAGTTCTTCAAAAATGCTGATGCCTATAGAGAGAGACGGGGATTCGGGCTGGATTGGCGATCCAGAGCCTTGATGTTAGTGTAACTCTTGCTGCCTCTGAAAGGCTTGAGGTCAGTGTTTCACTGGATGGTTCTGGAAGGATGTACTTGTGTGCTGGGGCTGCACCTCTGTCTGTTGGCTCACTATCGACTTGGGGATGGACTACATCTGCATTGGCACAAAGGCAATGGGCTTCTGTGCATTTCTGTGGTGATTTTAAAGCTTCTGCTGCTTTAAAGTACTAGCCAGTAGCTGGGAGCCTTGGAGAGCCCTTCCTGCAGATGTAGCACGTGTCGTGGCGTTCCAATTGCCCTGTAAGGACTTTGTCCAACAGAGCTATAAAGAGATGTCGGTGTTTCTCTAGGGTGCCCATAATAACTAGAAACCTTTGCCTAGAGGAGCAAATCTATTTCCAGGTAATTCTTGAGTTTACTAACAATCCGGGGTCTGTCTCTCCCCCCTCCCTCTCCCTCTCTCCCTCTCTCCCTCTCTCCCTCTCTCCCTCTCTCTCTCTCTTCCCCTCTCTCTCCCTCTCTCTCTCTCTCTCCCTCTCTCCCTCTCTCCCTCTCTCCCTCTCTCCCTCTCTCTCTCTCTCTAAGAATCTCACGGCTCTTCTGGACCCTTTACCACGAAAGCCCTCCTTCCCTCTGTCTGGAGGAATCCTATTCAGCCACAAACATCTCAGTCTATAGTGTGAAACCTCCCTAAAATCATTAAGTCATGTGTCCTTGCTCAGCAAAATCATAAGGAAGTGCTGAATTTCGTGTCATTAGTATTGTGGCAACTTTCTTGAGATGCACATGTTTCTGAAATCAGATGAATGTTCCCTTCCTAGAGGTCTCTAGTGCCATCCTGCATCTTTGACCATACAGTCGCATCAGCATCTTCCTAGGCCCTGGGGTGTGAGTTTCCTAGCAGAGTGCTAGTGGTGTTTCATTATGTGGGGTCAGGTCTGATAGTTTCTCTGTAGATGTATTTTGGGAAACATAAAGACTTTGACTTGGAAAATGAGGAGATGAGAAGCATTGTAAACTTCATTGTCATTCAGAAATATTTGCTGCTGCCTCTGCTGGGGAGGAAAAAGACATTCTCTATCTGATCATAGGAGGGCTGCAGGAAGATTTGTTCTGGCCAGTGAAATGTGGCAGGAAATGTGCATGGCATTTCCACCAACACTGTTGCAGACAGAGCTCAGAGGATCTGTAGCAAAAAAGAAAAAGAAATCTTTGTTTTAAACTACAGAGATCTGGAGGCTTTTTGTTACTGCAGCGTAGTCCAACCTATACAGAGTGATGGACGTAACGCAGAAGACTGAGGCAGAGAGAAGCAAAAACCCCTTGGCAAGAACACTGGAGATCACCACTGAGTCACAACCCAGGATTAAATCTTGAAGTTACTTTGGTAAAGATAGAGGCGCTGCCAGGAGATTTCAAGCTAAGATTCAGTAAATGTTGAATATTTTGTATATTAAACTCAATTAAAGAATCAAATTACTGCCCCTAGTTTTACTCATTTGGTACATAGATAGCACCTCACAGCCTGAGATGGTGTAGACCCTTTCCTTGGCACTGCAGTGTGTGAAAAATACATTCTTTTCCCAAACTCTGCCTTGAAAGGCTTACCAAAGATGACCTTTCCTTGATAATAGTAATAACTATACTTTTAATGAGAAGGAAAGTAGTATAAGAAGGTGACCGTCTACATTTGGAAGGAAGAAGGTGGAAGGATTCACAGCAAATGTGGCGCTTGCCTGACACCTGGGTATGTGGGTGAGGAAAAGCTGTCCTTAAAAATGGCGGGAATCAGCACAGGCAGCACATGTGGACCAGTGTTTTGAGGCAGAGTCTCTTTGGCTACAAAGCAATATTCATAATGCAGAGATGTGGTAGAGGAGAAAGCTGAAGTTACTTTGGGAAATCATGGCAAAACTAAAATGTCCAGATGAGTAGACTGGTGTTTGTGGGAAGTGAGGAGTGGTAGAGGACCCTTGGGAAATGCTGGACAGTGTCAGTGCTGGGCTGACCTGAGGCCGGCACATCGTGGAACAGCTTGGCGGCAGCAGAGCTGGGCTGGACCTAGGCCTAGGCACCCGGAAGCACTGCCACACGGAGGGTGTCTGAGGAACTGGCTGAATGCGAGCTGAAGGTCAGCGTCCTCTTCCTCCTCGTGGCAAGCTCTGAGCAACTGCCTGTTTGCAAAATCTTGGCTGATGGGTAGTTAGGTATTGTTAGCTCCCCCCAGCCTAAAATCAAGATTTTTAAAGTCACAAGGAGAAAAATGAAATGGTTAGATGTAGTAACATGCAAAAAGTTAAGTACCTGTATGTATGCTACTTAAACCCATTGTTAGTTTTAAAGTAAACAACTGAGAACATTCTTGTAGGCAACACAAGCAAGGTTTAGTACATAAAGTACTAAAATGAAACGGTAAGGACAATAAGAGGGAAGACATTAGAAAAATGAAATAATTTTGAGATAATTCACAAGATTAAATACAAAGGAAAATATAGTGATACTCAGTTAAATAAATTAATTGAGAAAACATGTTATTTTCAAGAAAATTAGCAAAAGTGGCGTTATACACCCATCCTTGTAAAGTGTGCTAGGTGCCTTTATAAAATGAAGATACTGCACTTTGGTATGATTCTCTTGCAAAGTAATTTGACAATATACATAAAAGCCTTAAACGATGTCCTTGTACGTCATCTTTTGGCATATTTATCTGGAGGGCATGCATCTAAATATAGCAAAAAAGCTCTGATAAAAGATATTTTAGTTTTATAAAAGTAGAAATCACATATCTATGGCACTCAAGAAATAGGATTTGTAAAGAATAGATTGCATTTATATATGTTTGATGGGAAATTGGAAAGATATTAAAATTGAGTTTATACATAATTTGATACAATTATGATGATAATGTTATATAAATTTGAACAGAGCCTCTCAAAAGAAACTGTACCCATGCACACAAGAAAAGATGGGTGGAAATCTTCCAGGCAGTCATCTTTAATTGCTGTTTACCAGGTGATTTTCTTTTATATAATTCCAACTGAGAATGAGGTTGATAATAAAATAGAAAGCCAGGGGACAAAATCGTTCATCTTTTATAATTAAGATAATAGTCATGTGAGTGAAGCCACTTGCTAAAGAAAAGCATGTGAGAACCGAGGCAGAAAGGGACCTAAACATCTAGTCTGGGAAATGACACCAGGAAAATAGGCCCCGGCAGTCTCGGAGGAGCAGGAGCTCCAGGAAGGCAGGGTCTGTGGAGTCCTAGGCCCTTCAGTCTCTGGAGAGGCAGCCTCTGTCTGTGACGAGGGAGGGTGGGAGGAAGGAGGGTGTGGTGAGAGATGGCCTCTGGGTTCATGGGCTGGGCTTCAGGCAGCCACATTAGTGTCCAGGAGATGAAGAACCGGGAGGACTTGGACCAGCCACAGGGCCTGTTGGAGTGGAGAGACGGGAAAGAGGCGGCGTTTGCTTCCTGCTGGGAAAAACAATATAAAGTGGCATAGATAAACACCTCAGATGTGGAACTCTAAAACACCTCACTTCTCATGCCTGATGGCCACACTGGTGTAGTGGAACGGACATCCCTGAGGCTGCCCGCTGGAGGCCCACAAGCAAACGGTCAGCCACTTACCCCAGGCCCCCTCCATGCCTCTCTGTGGTCAGAGCAGAGCATCCCCGTGGACATGAGCTTGCTTTCCTGCCTTCCGGTTCCTGCTCTTGAGACACCTCAGTTGGCCTGGGCAGTGATGTTTAGAGACCGAGTGCCCAGACCGAGGCCCAGAACCCGCTGTGTGTAACAGGGTGCCCATTCTTCACTCGACTGAGGCTTTAGTGTGGAAAAGGCGCCTGTGGCCCGATGCTTGAACACTGGGGTCACGTGGCTCGCACGCCATAGCTTACCCACTGCTGGTCTCCGCCAAGCCCTGCACTCAGAGTCCTCTGCATGGGCGGAGGGGATGACGGGGAAGGCTCTGGGGCTGGGAAAATCTGGAGCTGCGTCTCTCCTGCTGAGAAGGGAGCCGTCATCAGTGAAGAAGGAACAAGGTATTTGGCATTGCTCTGCATTCTAACCTACACATTTACCCAGGGTTTCCCAGAACCGCTCTTCGCCGAGGGTTTTGCCCTAGAAGCACACATTCATCATTATCTTTTACACATAGACAGGCACACACTCCCTTCCCTGTGCCACCAGACACCTCTAGGCAGACAGGAGTGCACCCACACTGTGGGCCGTCCCTCGCTCGCGGGCGTCTCACGGGTGTGTGCTGACCGCGCCTGTGCTATGCCTCTGCCCCACAGTGACCTTGTCTCTCTACCACAGGTGCCTATCCTCGACTCTCGCTGAGCTTTCGGTTGAAGAGAAACATTGGCTACTTCATTTTGCAGACCTACATGCCCTCTATACTGATCACGATTCTCTCCTGGGTGTCCTTTTGGATCAATTATGACGCATCTGCAGCTCGAGTTGCCCTTGGTATGTGGAACTTTTTAGTGATACCTAAATGTAAAGTGACCATATCATTACAGCATCAAGGAGTTTAAAGGTTCAACTCCAGTTTTCTGACATCATGACACTGGCCTTGCCCACGTAGTCACTTTTTATCTTGAAACCCTAATTTCATGCACAATTCCCTTGATGTGTTAATTTAATTGTAAGGCTCAAATGTGAATTTCCATACTGCCCATGAAAGGGAAAATACGTTGCAGCATATTTGCATAATACAACCATTTTTTGCCACTAATTTTAAAGCAACGATTAACATCTTCTGCTCAAAATTATTCCACGGCCCAGAAAGACTTGATTAATTGTGCATTCTTCTTTTTTAAGTCAGAAAAATAGCCAAATATTACAGAATATGATTGGAATTACACAATTTAATGAGCATTGAAATAGGCAATTAGATTCGGAGTCGTTCCAGAGAGCCACAGTGATCTTTGCTGACCATTAGTTACTTGACAAATGGACTATTAGCTGATAAACAATGTATCTTATATATTTCAGTATTGTTTTTAGTACTTCATTACAAAGGAAAGGCTTATATTTTTAGGGAAATTATATAGATAATTATTGTGAAACTTCATGAACAAAATAATAGCTTGAATACATTTTAGGTAAATACAGAGATAATGAGCAATTACAGTCCATTCATTCTCAAGTTTATTTTGACTCCTAAAATTGTGGTTAACAATAGGTATTTTAAAAGCTGATGGAAAATCATGATCAACATCCTTGCTTGGAAAATAATCCAGTATTCCAGTTATGCCCTCTTGCCTTCTGTTCTCTGTTACCAGCTTTCCTCACGACTTTAATTTTCTTTTCTAAGAAAATGTGTGCTTGTGGATGTCCAGTTTAGATTTGAGTGTGTAACTTGCACACTTGTCTTCAGGATTAGATTTTCCCAGGAAATGACCCAAAACTATCAGTTGAGGAAAAAAAATCAACTGGCTATTCCTAAAGATACTAGGTGAATAAAAAAAAACTTTGTGAAGAATAGTATATAAAAAACCAAGAAATTCTGTATTGGTATGTATTTCTTTTTTATTAGTATGTATTTGCGTAATGTTTACACTCCTTTTTTGGAGGTGGTATATATGTAGTACATTTAAATTTCTTTTTTGTCCCCTCCCCTCCCCCCGTCTCTTGATCCCTTCCCATGTGAGAAAGATCCCTCTCCTTATGTCTCCCAGCTTCCCTTTACCTATCTCCTATTTCACTCTCTATTTATAACTTGGGTTTCTCATATAAGGGAATCTACGTGACACTTAAGCTTGCATCTATGATTTACTTCACTCAACCTATGGTCTCCAAGTGTGTCCCTTTTCCTCCAAATGACTCAAATATATCTTTCTTTATGAGAGAGTAGTACTCCACTGTTTTTAAATACCACATTTTCCTTATCCATTCAAGAAAGAATGTTCAGCTGGGCATGGCGGTGCAGGACTGTATTCTCAGCCCTTGGGAGGCTGAGGCAGGAGGATTCCTGTGAATTGGAGACCAGCCTGGGCTACAAAGTGAGTTCAAGGCCAGCCTGAACTGCATAGTGAGAACTTGTCCCTCCACCCCCCCAAAAAAAAGAAGAAAACAAGAAACCTCATCATGAAGAAATCAAGTAATAATAAATGCTGGTGAAACTGAGAGGGGAAAAAACTGTTCCACATTGTGGTGGGGATGTAAACCAAGAGGACCACCATGGAAATCAATATGGAGAGCCCTCAAAGAACTAGAACTAGCAATTCCACTCTAGGAACTAGAACTAGCAGCTCCTCTTCTAGGTATACTCCCAAAGAGTTAAAGGCATCATTTGCAGTGTTACAGTGAACCTTGCCTGTCCATATTTACAGAAGCACCGTTCATAATGGCCAAATCCTTATAACATAAATCCTGGAAGGAACCTGTGTACTATTTATTTCTGATGGATGTGGGAGACAAAATTATTTTTAAAAAATAACTAAGATTTTTATATAGGTTTTATATTTTTAATATGACTAGATTATTATTTGTTAAACTATTTTCTTCTTACCTGAAAAATTCACAGACGCAAAACATTTATGGAATGGATCCAAATTTTGTGGCACTGTTATGCTGTTTTTTAAGAAAAATGATATAAAGTATATAAAATGCAACATTTTGGGGAGCCATCCCTAAACCCATGCAATGAGTCTTGAAGCTGTGATTTCACGAGCTTTAATGCGAACCTGCTGCAGAGAATTTGTCATCAGTGCCATCATTAGGAAAGTATCGGCACCAAAGTCAGGAGTGTCCAGCATCACAGGGGTGAAGGCTGCGGGAAACATGAAACTGAATTTCTCAGCACTACAAGTTCCCTACGCCCTCGATCGCAAAGCATTGTCTTCCGCTGTGTGAAGCAGATGCGCTGACAGAAGTGCTTTGTATTCAACCCAGCCCCACTGCAGCGCACAAAGCAGACTCGCCATGCTGAGCAATGCAGCACTTTTAGGAGAGCAGGCCTCATGCTCATCTGGCTTTCCTGGAAGGACGGACTCATCTGGCCGGAGTCACTCTGGTCTGATGATGGGGGTCGGTCAGGCTCCCGTCACGGTTAAAGGCCTGGGGCAGGGGCAGTGGGCAGAAGCAGTGGTCATACCCGAGAGTCAGGTGAACTGGGGCTGGCCAGTCTGGGAGACAGCGCCCATCTGAGGACCGTGGGCTCTGCCAGACAAGAATCCAGCGTCCCCTCCCAGACAAGCCTCCCCTCGGCCAGTACAAGACCTGCTCCAGCTCTGGGTTAGCGCTCCGTGAGAATATTATCTTTAAAGGATTGTCCTCAAACCCTGAAATTGATGAATAATATCATTTAGACTTTATTATTTGTATTAGGAGGAAGAAAAATATAGTGTGGTGATTATATGATGCAAATAAATGATATCTTTCATGGTCATCTTTATAAATGTAGTTTTCAAATATAATATTTCATTAGCATAATTAATTAAGCAGTGAGTGGAGGCTGACATTAGTAAAGAATCTCAGCAGCTGATGAATGTGCAGAGAACGTGGAGCCATCACGTCCACAGAGCCGTTATCCTGTGCTGTGCTGGGGCCTTTTCCCTTGGAGAGGGTGAGTCTCGGTGCAGCCAGGACCTGAAGACTACTGGGCAGGCTTTCGTTTTCCACAATGTTGGGTTTACAGCTGGCTGCCACTCCTGAGCACTCCGTTACCACTGGAGGCGTTGTGTTTGGATTTTACAACCACAGCAGAGGACTAAGGCACAGCTGGGCTTGGGCCCGAACTCACGCAGGGACTCTCCCGTCCCGGCTGCAGACCGCCCCAGCACACAGCCGCCATGGTACCTCGGGGAGGAAAGAGGCAGGGGTTGGGAAGCCTGCAGCACCGCCTTAGTCTGTGTTCCGTCGTAACCACAGGGTAATCTGTCTGGACGCTGAGTACCTGAGGCTGGGAAACGCATGAAGAAAAGCAGTTTCTGTAGGTGAAAGTGGTCTGAATTTAATGGCATGTCATTGACACTTGCTTAGCTCTGACAAAGCCTCCCATGGTGGCCTCGTGTGGCTGAAGGCATCACAGTGGCAGAGTAGGTGACAGGGAAAGATCACCTGGCACAGCAGAAGCCAGAAAGCCTGAGGAGTCTGCATCGCTCTGAGAATTCACTCTCTTGGAGGAACTGTGTCCCAGACAACTACTGAGCACATTCAGGGGGTGGTGACCCAAGTGACCTAACCATCTCCCACCACGGTCCCTTTCTCAAACGCTCCACCACCCTCCAAACTGAGCTTCTGGAGACACGGGCAGCAGCAGCCCTGCCATCTTGACGTCTCTGCCCTTGCCTGTGCCGGCGGGCCTGCAGCCGGGGTCCTGCCTGAGCTCCCAGGGCCTCACTGCCCAGGCGGGGAGCGGGAGGGCCTCCTGCCCAGCCGTCCCCTGAGCACCAGCTGAGGCCTGTGTGAGCCTGCTCGGAACGGCGCAGCTGTCCTCCCAAGCACAGCATTCAGGCTCCCAAACCCTCTGACAGGGCACAAACAGTAGTGACGGCAGCATGACAGAATTTCCCAGTAACGGTGAGCCAGCCTAATTTTGTAGCGTTTGCCTGGTGTCGTCATACTGACATATAAACTACAATTATCCCATCACCATGTTCAGATTTTCAGAAGTCTCCAGGTGCACATGATTGCGATGCTCAAGAAGAATCCTAAAATACTCCGGCATCTTAGATTTCCACACATTCCGTAAGCAATTGCGCCTCACAGTTAGACATAAAAATAGCTTCCCGGCTCTTCAGGGCTCCGCTGGCTGCTCCGTAGTAGCGAGCCGAGCCGAGCGTGCAGAGCCCGCTAGTGCGAGCGCACGTGCTGGAGACGCGAGTCTGACGTTCTTCCCCGCCCTCGGCGCAGAGTGGGAGCCGAGCACACAGCTTGGGCTGAGCTGCTGCCTCTGAGGCCAGGGCGGGAGCCCACAGTTCTCTCTCGGTGCTGAATGAGTCCAAACCCCAGGGAGAACCTGGCAGGGAACCGGCGTTGGCGGCCGAGGGCCTCGAGGGTGCTGATCTTCTGGGCTCCGGCACCTCCTGACCTCCCTTTTCATCAGACTCTTTCCTCCAAAGTCTCTTTTTGCTGTGGCAGGGAAGAGAAGTTGCCCCGAACCCTAGGTCCTGGAAGGCGACACGGCAGACACACTCAGGGGCATCCAGTGAGTGAGTAGAAAAGAAATGGCCTCGTGGAGCTGCCTGGCTTGCTTAGACTTCTTAGTATTCCAGGAGGACGGGCTCCACGAGGCACACAGGACAGTGCTGCCCTTTCTGCTGAGGGAGCAGCCTGAGCTTTGCCCACCAGCCTCGCTTCACCGAGCTCCCCAGCTCGGCCCGGCCCTGAGCATCCGTCCGCTGTCCTCCGGAGCCTCGGGTTGTTTAACCCGGGAGCTTTGTGAAGCTGTGTCTGTGGCTACGGGAGGCAGAGCTGCAAAATCCCGTCCTTACTCGGTTAGAAAGAAACCTGATCACCACAGCAAAGCAGTGAGATCATTCACGAAATGCTCCATGAGGAACTCAGCAAAACAACAAGAAGCAGTTACGACAAGCTGAGTGGTATGCAGAGTAGGAGGTTCCACAACACCGTTTTCCTTGACTACGTCACCCACTTCCGAGGGCACTGGTGTTTTCTTGATGGAATGAGGAGCTGGCCCTGTGAGGTAATGGACTTGAAGGGCTCTCAGCCAACTGCTCCTTTGAGCTCAGGACTGGACAGCACGTTTAGTAATTTAAAAACTCGCTGCCTTGTTCTTGCGTCCAGGACAGACTGCCTTCTCCTGAGCAGCCTCGCTGAACTGCCTGAGCAGTCTCCCTGAGCTGGACCTCATGTTTAGTAAGGACTTCCTCCTCCCGGACAGCCTCCCAGAGCTGCTGCCCGTGGCCTTGCCGTCCAGCCCCAGACCACATCCAGTGCTTCTCCCTGAGGCTCCTCACCCAGATGCTCAGTGCTGCCTGAACTTCTTTCCCTTCCTCTTTCCTTCCCCTGACCTGTCTCTCCTTTGCTCTCTAACCCCATCCTCTGTTGCCAGGGCTGGCGAGGCTGATGCTTCCGTGGGGAGCTGTCTGCCGTCCAAAGGGGCACTACATCGGGGTGACACATGGCGTGCCCTGTGTGTTCCTGTAGCCCAGTCATTCAGTCCTTGACCCCTGAGTGCTTTAAGCTATTTGGGAAAATACAAAGGAAAAGGAAAATGGAGAACAAGTGTAGCAAAGATGCAACCCTGTTCACCCTCTGCTTGTTTCCTAGGGATCACAACTGTGCTGACCATGACCACCATCAACACCCACCTTCGGGAGACCTTACCCAAAATCCCCTACGTCAAAGCCATTGACATGTACCTCATGGGCTGCTTCGTCTTCGTGTTCCTGGCCCTTCTGGAGTATGCCTTTGTCAACTACATTTTCTTCGGAAGAGGCCCTCAAAGGCAGAAGAAGCTTGCTGAGAAGACAGCCAAGGCAAAGAATGATCGTTCCAAGAGTGAAGGCAACCGGGTAGGCACCTCCCCCGCCCTGCCGCGCGGGCGCTGCATGCACCTGTGCGCCCCTTTCAGGAGGACGCGGAAGGGCCTGCTGATGCTATTACCCTGTGCGAGTCACTTGGTTCCCATGGAAACATGAGTGCAGGTGTGGGTGAAGCCAAAACCTTCCCACTTTTTTCTGGAAAGAACAGAACAAGTGCTCCTGGAATGAGTGAGATTTGGGTGGTGGGTACACACCTGTAGAACCAGCACTCCGAGGCAGGAGGAGCATGAGTTTGAGCCCAGCCTGGGCAACGTAGTGAGACCTGTCTCACAATAAAAAATAAGTAGGGGCTGACATGGAGCACGGTGTGAATGAAGGTCCTGGATTCAATTTCCAGTACTGCACACACACAGAGAAAGTAGGAGTAGGGAGAGACAGAGACAGAGAGAGAAACTGTGGAGAGTGGTGGCCAAATAGGATACATACGTGCACTGAAGCTGTTTTCCAAACTGTTTCAGTATTCCTTTCATTGTGGAATTACCATGTTGCTCATCCAGCTTGGTGCCACTGGTGCCACTTGGTGCCACCCGTGTAAACGGCTCCCTTCTGCAGCAGAGGTGGCAGACACCTCCCTTGGCCACCCTGCTACCCACGGTCTCCTGGGGAAAATGCAGTCCACACGAGGGCAACCAAGGCAGAGGTGGTCACAGGCTCACAGGCACCCGCACATGCACCTGTGCCTGCCAGGCCCTCCCATGTGCGTCCTCCCACAGCTGCGGCTGAGGGCACTGAGCCTCAGGAAGCCCCAGGCTGCCCACCCTGGCCAGAGAGCAAGGGCGCTGAGCAGACCCACCGCCCGCTGCCTGCCTCTGCACGCAGCAGTCACACCCTTGCTTCCTGCCGGGATTTCCTCACTAGATGCCACTTCAGTTTATTTTTAGTATAGGCAGTGCTTTATTATCATTGTGAGCAGCACCTTAAGGAAATGATAGTTTCTGTGTAATTTTTCCAATTTATCCTTCCAACTCCTCATCTCCTCGTCTTCAAGCATGCGCTTCTCCCTGTCTGTAGCTTGGTTCTGTCTCCTCAGTTCCCTGGTGCTTTAGATTCTCTTCATTGAAACCACTCGTGACTGCAGGCGGGGAGATTTCCTGTGTCTTCCTTCGCCCTGGGCGCTCCCAAGGGTCTGCCTGTCTCAGAGCAGCGAGGAGCTCCTGAGGTTTCCTGCCTATAGCGGCCCAGAATAGGTCCCAGCCACTCATGAATGAGTGAGGCCTGATAAATAAATGTAAACGGCTCCCTTCTGCTCAGCAAAACATAAATAGAGTTGGTCAGAAAAACCCAGGATCTGTGAATAAAACCAGGCTTTCCATAGGCAAAATCGTCTTGAATTTCTTCTTGGAAAATATATTCAGTACCATACTGTTCTGTTTCTAAAGAGGTCCACATCCTACTATGAATGCACAATATGCCTTGGCTGTGCTGTTGCCAAGGAAACTAGAATTCATCACATCATTATTTCCGTGACAGAGGCACATGGAAGTTCATGTGCACGCGCGCACACACACATGTGCACATACACGCACACATGCACGCACACACACGTGCACACACACGCACATGCGCACACACACATGCGCACACATGCGCGTGCACACACGTGCACACACATGCACATGCACACACACATGTGCATGCACACACACACACACACATGCACACACACGCGCACACACATGCACACACACGATGCTATCTTTGCAAATTCCCGCAGACTATAAATTCGTTTCCTTTCTTCTAAATGAGACGATTTAGAAGTGTCAAACTGTTGTGTTATAGGAATATCTTAGTATAAAGCATAATTCAAACTCAAAGAAAAAAATAAGCACTTTAACATCCATAGAGAAAATTAGCAGACTACAGAAAGAATATATTATAAATCAGATGCAGGGAAAATGTTCAGTTGATTCATGAGTCCATTTTTATTGTTGATTTTTCTAAAAATTTGTTTCTCTTTTGTCCCAGCAATTTTGGTAAAGCTTTCTTAGGTTTGTACTTTTGAACATTCTATAGGTTTGGACTTTTAAAGACCAGTCCTTGAAGTTTAAAATCAACATGCAAATGGCTACATGGTACTAATTTTGAAACGATATCTGATGTTCTAAAAGCTAAGCATGAAAGACTGTTCTGGGAGCTGGGGTTGGGGCTCAGTGGTAGATTGTTTGCCTCACAGGCTTGAGGCACTGGGCTCCATCTCCAGTGCCAAAACAATTTCTAAAAACTTGCTGACTGCACCTAAGAATTCAGATATAATTTTTAAGTATAAATGAACCTCCCAAACATTTATATCAAATGAGGTAAATAAATTCAAGAAAAGTGAAAAAGGAGAGGAATCACAAGATTTATGCAGAACAGAAATGGTGGGATGGCTGCAGCGGCCTCTGTACCTACGCACTCATCGGTCTGCAGTCGCGGGACGTGGATGGCTTCCCTGGATGGCAGGCCAGCCTGCGTTTCCTGACACCTTGTCTGCAGCAGGGACTTGGCTTGTCATTGCTTCCCTGAGACCACTGTCTGTGTCAGGGGAAGGCAAGTTGGGGAAGACAGCTCCTCTAGGACACTGGAGGAGGATGTGAGTCACTAACCGAGATGCCTCTAGGATGTGAGTGTATTGATTCCACTGTACGCTGTGAGTTTATTTTCCTCAGTGTTCATGTAGTATTTTAACTTAGTACTTGAGTCATGAATGGTCACGATGTTCTCATACTCCATCCCGTGTCAGATCAGTGGTAGAGGTCAGCCCTGACTATCCCTGTACACACTGCCTGTCTGTTCTGAGCTGGTTCTCTACCCAGGGGCCAGTCTTCCATTGCAACACACACGTTAGAGTTATAAGTCTTGCAGTGGTGTGAGTTGACCAGTTGGTGTGTAAATACCACGAGGCATCAGGAGGTCCTAATTCTTGCCGAGGATTCAGAGTTGCAGGCTCAATATCATTTTATAAAGAGCCAGATTTCATTCGGTGCATTACAGATTCTTTCTCATTCTTCTAAAACTAGAATCTTCTACTTAACCGGAGTTGGAAGGTAGGTAGAAAATGAGACAGTCCACTTTGTACTGATGTGGTGACATAGCTTAGGAAAAGCCAAGAATCCTTCTGTGATGTATTGTAGATGAGATGCTTTTAGGTTTAATGGTTTCTACCTGTCGAGGTTGTAGTGCAGGAAGAAAATCTACACTGAAATTCATTATCCTAATTATACCAGATACAAGATTAACCTTTCAAAATAAAACGCATTCATGAAATAATTTCAAAATTCTAAGTCATGTGTCATTCTGTAAAGTGCATTTCAACCTTATAGTTCACCCACATTTTTTTCTGCTTTAAAGCTTACATTCTAGATTATAGAAAAATTTAACATTTCTTTTGCTAAAAATGGTTTAAAATATTTAGTTTCTAAGATTTCACAGATTTTAATAATCCTTACTCCTTTGAGGAAAAAAATCTACTGATAATTTTGGTATAAATTTTCTAGATGTTGCTTCACATTAAATGAAGTCCAAGTGGGTATAAAGTTTATAAGAAAAGCAGCTGAAGTTTCCCTACACCAGGATCTTATTTATTGATCCGTTAGATGTTTCAGTTCCTTTGCACACTCTGGTAAGTGTTACCTGAACTCTATTGTTTCCATGACAAGTGTTTGCCACTCAGAACTAACAATAATGTAGAATTTTGTTGGCTCAAGTCCTACCTTGCAGGACCTTTTTCCCCGGACAGCAATAGGTGAGTCATCCATGTCTGAAGCCCCTCAAAGCACTTTAGCCTTGCACATTATTAATGATGTGCACGGAATATCAGGTGTGGTTTCCTCCAGACTCGGCGTCCTGCACTAGACTTCAAAATCAGAGGCTTTGGCTCCCGCATCCACACGTAGCAGGGAAGACAGGGCACCAGATCGTGACATTTTGTCCCTAAATCCTGAAGACTCAACTCAGTATTCAGTGGACGCAGTTCTTGTCTCTTCCTCACCTCCTTGTGTGGTTCTATCCCTTGGAATCCATTTCCTCCTCTCTACACCTAGAATGCTTTCTCCATGCTCAGTGCCCCCCCACACCCCTTGGGGTGCCGTGTTCCCCAGCTCTTCTCTACCGCTTGTCTGCACCCTGCCTGGTTGCTCCCTCACCCAGAGTGCTGATTTTGTTTCTGCTCTCCCGGCTCTCAGGACACACACTGTGTGCTGGCAGAATGGCCAGTCACTTGCACTCCCGTGTCTCCCAAGCCTTCCCCTGCTGGCAGCATCCCGTGCCTTGAATCCACCCACGTTTGTACCCTGCGACTGGGATGTGACGACGCTCCGGTCATGTGTCCATGGCTGCGTGGTGTCCGCCGTGGTTTGGGTCCCACCAGGCTGCTGGTAGCTTTTCATCAGTTTCTCAGTATGAGAAGAGGAAAGGCTCACAAGTGCCACGCTTTCAAAGCCAGCTGAAGCTAAGTCGTTAGGATCACGGAAGTTCATCATCCCTTTAAGAATATCCATTTCCTTCCTTGTTACTTTGTTCCACAAAATTGTTGGTTTGATTTCCTTAACATGTAAAAGGAGCTTTTTGTACGTTATGTTTGATAACCAGGAAGAGATGACACTTTAAAACTATAATTGAAAAGCCATATGTGGTCTTTGCAAAAATGTGTTTGCTGGGCCTTCGGAGCTGTCTCCTGCTGGACTCCCTGCGTCCTAGGGTTTGGGTAGTCCTGGAATCACCGGTGCAGCCCTGCCCTGATCCCAGGCAGGACGAGGCTGCACTCAGGCGCCTGTGTGTTCCGCAGCAGTGGTCCCAGCTCAATTCTCCGAGTGCCTACAGTGAGCCCACTCCCCACCAAAGTGGCCCTCTTGCTCCTTTAGCTCAGTTTTCTCTTCAAAACATTCCACAGCCCAGGAAGAACATTTTTCCTAGCATACAAAGAACTTTAGAGATCAGTAATATCTTCTGGGCTTTTTCCTACCTTAAGGAAAATAATTTAGTTTTCTGTAATTTTCAATAAAAATGTAATAAACTGCATATTACTAAGAAGAATAAATTCTTCATTACCACTTTCTAAAAACAACTTTCTATCTTTGGTGATTCTCTGACTCAACTTCAGATGCATTTTAGTTTAAGCATACCAGCTTGGCTTTTAAGCAGACCGCTTCACAGTGTGGCACATGTAGATAAAATCAGGATGAGCTTGTTAATAAATGACATCATCCCTTTCCACCTGGTGGAGTGGAAGCGAGTATGTTTTCTCTCCTGATGTTGGGTGGGGTTTTGCTCACAAGCACTGTTATAAACTGCAGTAGCGGAGCACGCTGGATTCACAGGGGCAAAGGGGTTGCCTCTGTTTCCCAACACCCAGCGAGGGTCCTTTCCTGTCTTTGTCTCTCCTTTGGGACAGTGCCCCCACAGATGCCTACCTCAGCCCCGCTGCCAGGTGCTGACTTGACTGCTCCTTTGCTGTACTGCCTGTTTCCAGGACACCTGGATTGCCTTTAGGCTAACCCTCCTACAGCTTCCTAGTGCCGTGAGGGACTCAGTTTCCCAAACCCCTGAATGCGTCCTTGGTCCCAAAGACAATGAGCCACGTTTGTCATTGAAAGATGCTGACTGCTCATTACTCCAGGGAAAATAACAAAAAGAACAGATGCACACCAAAGCTTCCAGGCCTTCCCAAACCCTAATGCTCTTGGTACTTTTAAGATATAAGCACCACTGGAATTTTCCCTCCAATGAATAAAAGCGAGGGAATGGTTATAGTTTTCTGCCATTGCCCCTACCCCCCAGGCATGTCTCATGAAGGGACCTTGACACACAGAATGTGTTACTCTGGGCCACCCATCTTGGGCTTCCAGCCTGCTGTGTTCCCTTTTGGGGAGCCTGCTGCACCCCCTGAGGTCCCCATGGTGGCATCGCTTCACCCTGTGTCTTCCAGGGAGCATCCTCAGCAGCCCTTGGTGCCAGCTGCTGACCTGCCTGCCTGCTGCACTGTGGGTGTCCAGCTGTGGACTCCAGCAGGGCCCGGGTGGTTCCCAGTGTTAAGAGACTGCCCCTCACTCAGAGCTGTAGACCCCGCCAGCTGGGAGCCAGGCATGCCGCTGCTGCGCAGATGGGAGCGTGCTGCAAGACTTACAATAGGACAACACGGCTGTCCCAGTGGGAGGAGGGGACAGTTACCCTAAACCCTGCACTTCTTTCCCCAGATTTATCCACAGGAAGCAGAGGACTCTGTGCTCTTACCAGGGCCCCTCCTGTCACTGGCTTCTCTCAGATTCACCTTTTATTCAAAATCTTGCAAGACTAGGCTGCATTTCAGAAACAAGTCGCGTTTCTACTTAGAAACCACATTGGCATCTTTTTATTAAACCTATGTGTGGTTGAAATCTCTTAACATGACACAGACAAGCCCCCCTGGCCCTGCTCTAGTTTGCTTCCCCTTCATCACGAGGCCCTTTCTGGTTCCAATAGGGGGACAGGAAGGGATGCTGACAGCAGAGATGGCAGCAGCCCAGGCCTTGGCAGTGTTTCTCAGATCACTTCATCGTCAGACCGTGGGGACTGTTTTCTTGTTCATTGTCTGAAAATTTATGCTTTTCCCTCCATTCGTGGACTAAAACTCAGGGTCTCCCGTAGACTAGACAAACATACTGCAACTGAGCTACCCCCCACGCGGTCAGAGGACCAGTGCAAAGGGACCTTCCCTGCACAAAGGGACTTCCCTGGTGCCGAGTGACCGCAGGTTCAGCAGGTTACAGCCGCATCCACTGTGACGTCACAGAGCCTTCGGGATGGAATGCAGGAGCGCTAGACCGCTGGGCTCCTCCACACAGGGCCTCCTTGGACTGGAATCAGGGCTCTGAGTGCCAGAGTGCCACCGAGCCCATTCAGGTGGTGGCCAAGTGCCTCATCTTGTTGGACTCCTTGGCTGTCACGGGCTGCCCTTGTCTCCTTGCCTTCCTGCAGCTCCATCAGGAGTTAATCGAGTCCTCTCTGGGCTGTGCCTCCCTCTGTTCTCATTTCTCTGACTTTTGCTTTTGCTTCCAACTAAAGAAACTTCTGTCTTATGCTTACGAAAGTTCCCATCATTAGATCAGGATAGTAATCTCTCTATCTTGAGGTCTGTAACCTTTCTCGCAACCTAGAGGACCTTTGCAGCCCCGCGGTGTGACCTTGCTGGGGCCCTTATCCTTACATCCGCACCCCACTTTCCCAAACACACTCAGGCAACCTCCAAGTGCATTTTCAGATTCTTTCTGCCATAACCTGCATGGCTTGTGGATCTTAGCAGCGTTTCCTGAGCTCAGGCCGCCGTGGCGTAGGCACCATCCCTGCACGGGGCTTAGCCCTGCTCTGATGGAGCTGCGCGGGCCCTGCCTCTACTCCCTGCAGTCGGCAGTGAGAGATCCCGAGCCCTCACCACCTCCCCCTCAGTCTCCTGTCTGTGCTGAGGCCAAGGTGTACGCAGGATGGTACACAGGGGTAAACTGTGCCTGCACGAAGTGAGTAGAATTCACAGGGAAAGCCAGCCCAGCGGTAGTGAGCTGGTGGAGAAGAGTGTGTAGATGGAAAAGAAGGAGGAGAGGACTCCAGGCGAAGAGCGGAGGGTGGACAGGAACGCGTGGCGTGTGCTGGGGGGAAGACAGTGCAGCAGAGGCCTGGCAGGGCCTGGAGCTGCTTGGAGGGCGCCTGTACTCACTTCCCGTGTGCACCACTGCAGACGGAAAGCCAGACGCTGCCACAGTCAGAAAAGGTCCAAGGCTGCTTCTCACGCAGAATAAAACATCATTTAAACTGCAGTTCCCTCCTGCAGAGAGACTCTAGTCTATTTTAAATATAGTCCTAAAAAATAAATATTTGCACTTTAATTTGCTCTTCAATAGAGATTTATACCTCTAACAGAAAATTTCAGTTTGAAAACGCGCTCACGTACTTCCTCTCGTGTCCTATGCGAGCATTTTCCAGTCAAGGAAATAAGTTCTCTAAGTCTCACTTAAATCTGCAGGGTGACATTTGCCAGTAAAGCAGAGCTCTGCATCTGACAGATGTGTGGCTTCCCACGGAACAGGCACACGATTGCCTGACCGCGGTCTGTCCCAACCTGCGCGTCCGATCAAGGGCCCGCTGGCCGCCTCACGCTGCGCACTCTCTCCCCATAGGTGGATGCGCACGGAAACATTCTGCTAACGTCGCTGGAGGTCCACAATGAGATGAACGAGGTTGCGGGCAGCGTCGGGGACACCAGGAATTCAGCAATATCCTTTGACAACTCAGGAATCCAGTACAGGAAACAGAGCATGCCCAGGGAAGGGCATGGGCGGTACATGGGAGACAGAAGCATCCCGCACAAGAAGACCCACCTACGGAGGCGGTCTTCGCAGCTCAAAATTAAGATCCCCGATCTCACCGATGTGAATGCCATAGACAGATGGTCCAGGATCGTGTTTCCATTCACTTTTTCTCTTTTCAACTTAGTTTACTGGCTGTACTATGTTAACTGAGTGACTGTACTTGATTTTTCAAAGACTTCATTTAACACTGAGTGAATATTACCCTGCCTGTCAAGTTTTTATACTTGTACACACAGACACACACGCAGACACACATATATACATACGCAATTGTATATATATGTGAACTTTCTCAGCATATATATAAAATACACGTGTATATGAGGATGTATGTGTATATGTTTATACACACAGGTGTAAGGACCCTTGTGTATGTCTATATATACACATACATAGAAACATTTGCAGCTATGGACAATTCAACACAGGATGCATATTAAAGAAAGTCATAGTTTTTTCTTTTTTAATTGAAAGGGACAAGTATCATCTAAATACTATGCCTTGAGAATGAGGACGTGAAACACAATATCATCCCGAAAGTGTGTCTTTTATTATCATAAGTTAGGCGTTTTAGTTGAAAACTCAGAAAGACATTCTTAGTTAATTTTCAGAAGCTCCTACAGTGGTATTGCTAGTTTAATACAAGTCACAACTCTGGACCCTGTTTTTCAGTTTACTGAGCAAAGGCTTGTTGGCTTTCCTGGTGACGGGTTTTGTTTTCATCAGGTAAACTTCTTCCGCAGTGGTTTAGCGGATGAAGCGTTTACCTGTTGTCTTAAATGTAGATAGAGCCCACATTGATGTCTGAGCGTCCATCTTTTGAAAACCATCAAGTGAGTGGCATCTCATTGTAAGTACTCTAATACCCAGTACGCATAGGGGTTTTCTGTTCACTTGGAGTGGATCCAGCTTAACTGTCGTGTGGGAACAGTGGCATGTTTTGGTAATGACATTTCAATCACTGAAAATGCGCTCCACATCTCGTCCAGATTTCCTGGCCTGATATCTAGCAGAAAGCATAGACGTCTCAGGTTCTTTGTTATTCTAAGGTAAAACCATCTAGGATGATTTCCCCCTTGAAGTTATGTTATCAGTCATTCTTATAACATTGTATGTTAATATAAAATATATTTGCATAGTATGCATACATATGTATATTTACCAGGATTTTGTTTCTTATGCTTGCTATCATGGCAGCATGCAATGTCATATTTTTCATTATGTGATGTAACTACTTTCTGTTATCTAGAAATTAAGATTGAAGCTAAAACACTTCTACTGTTCGCTTTCAGAAACTAAGAAACATCCTCATGCCTTTATTTTGTATCTGACATATCTCATAAGCACATCCAACTACTCCTAGGCCGACTAGGAATCTGCAGGAACACAACCAGTACATACCACGCATCACCCCACGACCCGTGACCGTTCTCTGAGGCCAAGGAGGGCAACCTGACAACAAACACAGTCACCTTGGGTTCCTTCTGATCCACAGCCTCGTCAGTATTTGGACTTTTTAAAGCTTGTAGAAACAAGACAAGGTGCACCGGTTTCATAGACGCAACCTTAACTTACTATTTAGATGAGATCTTTCTAAAGAAAAACAAAGATGATATATTTTTTGTAAACAATATTTCTATCACAGGCATCCGTAAACTGGTGTGACTACAGTTGTGCAAACAGGTGTCACAGTGAAGTTAAGCATTTGGAAAACAAGATAAACAGCAGAAAATGCAGGAAGGAACTGCTAAATTAATACTTTATCAGAAAATGCCACACATGCCTCACCCTGTCTGCTCTGTCCCAAGTCAGTGGCCAAATCCTGGCCCAGTACTCGAATGCGTGGCACCGCTGTCTCCGTGTAGGGACAGGCACCCCCTCTGTGAGGGTGTGTGTGGTGGGAACTGTCACCATGCGCTGGCCACGACTTGCTTTTGCATTTATCGCCATAGCAGCTCTTAGTTTGTGGGAGTCTGTGACAGTTCAAAACCCACCATCAGATAAACCATAGTCCACAAAAATATCACGCTAGGTCAGTTACTGATTTTTATGCCTTTTCCTCCTCCACTCCTTTCTCTCTTCAGTGTTTTCTGCCAACTGCTGCTCCCCGATTTCATTTTCTCTGGAGACATGCCAGGGATTTCTTGGTCTTTGGCATTGCTCTGGCAAATTTTTTCATGGGTAACAATGGCGGTGGGGGGGATTCTAAAAGTTAAACAGTTCGGGAATAAACCTTGTAAGTGGCCTTATCATTGTTAATATGTTAAAGAAAACAAGAGACATTTGTGAAGACTTTATCCCTTTCAATGCTTCAGGTATCTTTTTCTGTATCCAGTAACTCAAGGTGTGAGCTTCTCGTTAGAAGAGGGACCCCAAAATGCAAACGAACACAGGAGAAAGCAGCTAATGATCAGTTTCAGTGTATAATGTGTACTATTCAGAACTGTGACATTCATTTCTTTCTGGGAGAAAAATAATTCAAAACTTTTTGATGCATAGCTGAGGTACCCAAATATGAAAGGCAAAGGCCCCCTGGGGCTCAGGAGGGCAGCAGTCTACTCCCCGAGATTTTCTGGATATAAATTTGCATGGTATAGTCATAATAGCTTTTGAGCTTTTTATATGCATTTGGCACCGAGACTGGGGATCCACAACTTTGTAGACACTGCGATGAAGTTAACATAATAGCTATACTATAAATAGTGTTTGTTACCACACACACGCACACACACACACACACACACAAATACAAACATATTCTATAAAACAAACTTTTTAAGATCCTTGGGTATGTGTTTGCTTTACTCCATTTCAGAAGAAAATTACTTTTCTTCTAATAAAATTATTTTATAGCTTTCCACTTTTGAAAGTTGTGAGAAGTATTGAGAAGAGAACTCTGGCTGAGCTACCAGAAGACTTGTGTGGTCCTGCCCTGTTACGATGACCTCTCTTCCCCCACGTAGTTACCTAAGTCAGTGAGCGGGCTGTGTGGCGGGGAGCTCAGAACCCCAACCTCTGACGGTAACGGGAGGTGGCTGTTTCCCATGCCAAGACCTCTGGAGGAGACAGCAACATTTAACTCGGGATCTAATGAGATTTCTTTCTCCACAGCTGAAAGTAGTAAACCGTTCACTTCTCAGTAGTCCTGTCTTTCTGGAGTGCTTTGCAGGGCCTCAGAATGTACAGAAAAGTCTTGTAAGGACAGTATGTGATCACTCATCCTCAGATATGCCTGAGCAACTCAAGACTCCCCCCCACCCCACACAAAGTCCTATGGAGAAAGACTGATCAAACTGGAGTCAGCTTTAGCACGAGTGTCAATCCTGCTCACCGACCCCAGGACTGTGGAGGGGTTTCACTGTCTATACCATAGCAAGTCATTTCTCCCCAGTCAGTAATGAACTAGGAAGTAGGTCATGATAATATTCCCACTAGGTTCTAAAGTGACATGTCCTTCTGTAGTCTCATGAGTTGTTAGTGCCAGCATGGGAACCTTGACATCTTGGGTTCCTCCTGTCAAAGGCACTTCCCTCCTGTTCAAACACCTAATTAACATCATCTTCATCAAGGACACCATCCAGAGGTGACACCGTACACGTAGGGCCTGGCTTTAAGGGGACAGACACATGGCAGTGTAGATGCTCATGTTTAGCATCTACTGAATAATCCACTGGTGTTTGCCCCACAGTGTTTTCTAAAAAGAAATGTGTCAAACTTCCCATCTCCTGCCTTGAAAGTTAAACTGTTAGGTAACTTATTTTAACCTTCTGCCTGAAAATCAGTTCATACTTCTGGCCATTTTGTGTAAGCAAAAACTGAGAAATTGGTGAAACTTCTTGTCACTCTTGGAATGGACTCAGGCTTTCCTCTCACCGTGAGCCCCCATCAGAGTAACGTTGAAACTGGGGGCAAAGAGCTGCCCAGGTGGATTAAAATTTCCCAGGACACTAGCTAGTGTGCCTTGGATTGATTACCTCTTCTACTGCATTGAAAGGTGCCATGTTTTCCTGAAATACTAAATTCCCAACACCTGGGTAAACTGCAACCTCCCAGAGAGTGGCTCGCAAGCTATGCTAAACCACGCCTCTCCCTAGAGACAGCCCTGGAATCTGTTTTGTCATTCTTGTGTCACTTTTCTACTTCGCAAGTCAGTGAGTGTTCAAGGTAAGTACAGGATCACTCGAGTAGGAATAGACGATTGCTGTCGAGGTCAATTCCCATGTTGATTTCATTTCACTGTAAAGATAAATTTAAACCCGGTTTTGCTTAAGCACATTGATGTAATTTTTTGGTATTATTTGACATGAAAAAACAGCAAATTTGAGTGATAGATACAATATGAAACTTGTTGATGAATGAATTCAAATTTATTAAAAAAGGACTAATTGACTTAAATGTAAAGACTGTTTTTTCCCCTCCTCGGCTGTCTTGTTGCAATGTGGTTATTTTAACCCCACTCATTTCTAATTGCATATGCATGAATTTGGGTTATGCTGAAAGTGAAAGGAAGAAGCCCAAAGCTGATGCCTAAGAGACCAACTGAACTACAGTGTTTAAAAAGAAAGTCACAATTTATTCTGAGCTTCAGGGATCAACTAGACACATCGCACTCTAACTGGTATCCAAATAAGTATTTTAAGGCAGAAACATTGTTATATTGAAGGCCGAGGACTCAATAACCTTTGGCTAAAGTAGTATTGATCCTTCTTTACTATTATAAGGTGATTTCCCTGGGTTCCTTTTCAGCAAGAAAGGAAGAAACAATGCCTTGAATAAATCCATGAATGAATGATCCGTGGACACCTCAGTCAGACAGAACTCAGTGGGAGTATAATATGTAGGCTCTCAGGTTGTTAGATCATATGCTAACACTTTCAGAGAAATCTCACAGTGGTTTTGAATCTCACAAAATGGAGGTATTTAGTAGCAAGGTTACTTCCAACTGCATGGACTCCAAACAAAACAATGCAAATTCTCCCATAATTCATTACAGATTTGCTCCCCTCCCCCATTATATGGACACATCTTTGCATTCTCCACTGATACCTTGATGTGGATGTGTTTCATACTGATTCTTTGTGGATGGCTAGAAAGTACTGTGGGAGACATTTCTCACTACCTCATTTGGCTAAATACTGTCTGTCCCAGGTAACAATTTTAAATGACCAATAACTGCAAAAGAGAGAATTTGGAAATTCTGACCAAAGGTCTGGAAGTTTCTTCTGAAAAGTACCCTACTTTTGGCCGCAGGAAGAGGCTGTATTGAATGTGGGGTCGTTATCCCCAGAGAGGCCCTACGTGCTGCCTGCTCCCTTGGCCCACAGCTGCTGTGGTCCTCATTCTAGGTGGCCTCAGTTTATAATTCTCATTCTAACTTCCTTTTCACAAGCTTCTAAAAGATAGGGGTTTTCAACTCTCGTTGGAAAGAGAACATTATTCTGCAGAGAAGACTGCGTCTTGGGTGCTCTGATATGCCCCTAAGGTAAGGCCTTGAATGCCACACAGGATGAACCTTTAATGGCTACTGAATGAGGTGCTCTTAGTGTTACAGGGACTCAAACTCTGCGACCGACTGTTGCTTCTTTTGATAAACAGATTCCACTTAGATTCCACCAGCAAACAATGCAGGGAATGCCTGTGTGTGAAATGTGATTCACTGGGGCAGAGGGATGGCTCCATAGTAGAGTCCAGATGCCGGGCTCTGGGTTTAATCTTCAGCATAAAAAAGCAATGAAACAGAATGAAGTGGAATGGAACAGAACAGAACAGGACAGGACAAGACAGGACAGAGCAACTTGAAACAGGAAATTAATTAGCTAGGCCCTGATAGGCAGAAGCTTGTCAGAGTTCACTTCCGTTTCACTAGGGTTAGGCCCTTCTCTCAGCTCTGCTTGACTTTTATTTATGGGGCACAGTGTACTATTTCAGTTTTTGCATATTGTGTGTACTGATCAAGTCAGGGCGATTGGCATTGTCGCATCTTTATTATGTCTTAATGTTTGGAGCTCTCATGGTCCTCTGTTCTCTGGAGTCCTAAGAGATATAATAGGTTAGTGTCAACTGTAGTCACCCCACTGTGCTGCAGATAACCAGAACTTCCTTTGGTCTGCGTTGAGACCAGCCTTTTAGGTTCCACCTGTGAGAGAGAAAGAACATCTGGTAATTGTCTTTGTAACTGGCTTATCTCACTTCACATAATGTCTTCCAGTTCTACCCACTTTACCTCAAGTGACAGCGTTTCATTCTTTGATGGTTGAACGCTGTGATTGTGTGTCTATACCACATTTGCTTTGTCCCTTCACACATGGGAGGGCACCAGGCTGGCTCCACAGCTTGTCTGTAATCAGCATGGTTCCCCCCACACCCCGTGAGCATGAGAGACCCCTCCAGGCTGCCGGGCCCCGACCCACAGCCACCTAGGTGCACATTCGCTCTGCCTCCCTCTTTATTAGCTGAGAAAGGATGGGGATTTTCAACTGTATTTTTCTTTGTCCTTTTCCACCTCCTACCTTTTGTGAGCTGTAACTATGCTTTTACATCAAGTTTAAAAACATTTACACTCAGCTAGAAATCTAAAGTTAAGTGTCAGCATTTCATATTATGTTTACAGATGTTGCCTAAAAATTGAAAAATGTGAGCAACTCACATGACTAAGCCGCACTTTGTAAGTATAGTGAAAGGGTTAGTATCTTGCTCAACTGTGTAAAGATAATTGGGTAGCAAACTCAGAAATACTGTACTTTTTCTGCCAATAATACAGGCTTGTGGATGGCACGTGAGAAAAGTCACCATGTCAGTATTACTGTGTTGACTAGTAACATTCAGCAACTCCAACTTCAATTCAGGCTGCAGATTTTACTTATAAATTAATTTCAAAACTAACTGGCAACTTCTATGTCACTGGAGTGACTTAAATATTACTCAAAGCAGAACTAAACAGTGTGCCTGGGTTTCTTTTCTACCTTTAGAAGGCCAGTGTCTCAAGCTTAAGCTACTTGAAGGAGAAAAGTTCTGCTATTTGAGTCAGATTAATTACTACAGCCTCTCAGTTGAACATAATATGGATGTTTGTGTGATGATTTTCCTAGGTTTATTTCCTCCCCTTCACCTGCAAATACTTGTCCTATTTTCTCATCCTTTTTTCTTAAAAACTCTTAACAGGTCATCTTCCAACATATTCTAGGCTCTAGGTTTGTTTTATCTGTTAACTTCATGTACTGGGAGGTTTATTTTAGCATTTGAAAATTCTATTGCATTTTTGGAAAGGAATTTTTCTGAGTTACAAAAGACATACAAAAACTGCATATACTGAAAGCACATAATTTAATAAAAATTGACTCATGAAACCATCTTCATCCACCCCCAGAAAGTGTGCCAGTGCCACTTTCTGACATCTGCAATAGCTCTATTCATCTCCGGGCAAAAACTGATGAACTTTCAGCAATATATATGAGAGACCAGTTTGAATTCTCTGCAGTATAATGTAAGTAAAAGCAAACACTGTCAACAGATATCTGGGTTGTTTCCATTTTGATTCTGATTTATAAAGCTACTCTGAACACCTATGTACAAGTCTTTTCATACACTTATACTTTAATTTTTCCTTGGTAAATACCTAAGAGTGGATTTTATGGCAGTTTATGTTTAATTTTTTATGAAACTACCAGTACTTTCCCAAGATGTCTTCACCATTGTACATTTCATGAGTCATGTATAAAAATTCCAGTTCTTCCATGGCCTCTCTAACACTATCCACCACAACCAAACTCAGCCACTTTATTTTTAATTATTTTAAGTGTTGTAATTCTTCCTGGTTTTAGTTTTCACTGTCTGATTACCCAATGATGTTGAGCTTCTTTCTTCATGTTTCTCATCTGTTGGTCTTTGTTAATAAAATATCCCTTTAAATCTGTTTTCTGTTTTCTATTTGTGTCTTGAAAGTAGTTTCTTACATATTCTGGAGACACCTCAGATTCTCTTTTCTTTTGAACAGTTTTTTTCCCATTTCCCAGTATCTGTTGTACATTTTGAATTTTATTTACTCTTTCAGCTTCTTATACCAGGAAGACAACATGTTTACACATGTAAGTCTGATTTATTTCACTTATGAGTATGGTCTCAAGTTGCATCCATTTACCTATAAAAGTCTCACATTTCTCTTTCTTAGTGGCTGAAAAATACTCTATTGCATAAAATGATCACATCTTTTTTATCCATTCCTCAGTTGATGGGCATTTGGGTTGTTTCCAAGATTTAACTATTACAAATTGTACTACTATAACCATGGGTGCACATATATTACTGTGGTGTGATGTTTTTAGTTCTTCCAGGAAGATACCCAGAGGAGTATCTCAGTTCAGTCTAACAGATCTTCTATTCCTAGTTTTTGAGGAATCTCCATACTGATTTCCACAGTGGTTTCACCAGTGTATGCTCCTGCCAACAGTGACAAAGTGTTTCTTTTTCCCCACAGCCCCTCCAAAATTTGTTCTTGGTTGATTTCTTGATGATAGCCATCCATTCTGGGGTGAGAGATGGACTCTCAGTGTTGTTTTAATTTGCATCTCTCAAATGACCATGAAGTTCAACAGTTTTTCATATATTTATTTGACATTTATATTTCTTCATCTGAGAAATGTGTGTTCATCTCAGATGCCCACTTTTGAATTGGGTCTTTAAATTTGGAGGGTCTGATTTTTTTCAATTCTTTATATGTTCTAGATACATTAAGTTCTTTATCTGAAGGCCAACTGGCTATTTCCCACTCTATGGGTTGCCTTTTAACTTGGTGATTTCTTTTGCTGTGCAAAAGCTTTCATAGGATGAGATCCCATGTCTTATTCCACTGTGGGGACCATATACTTCTGGAACATATTATGCATTGCAGGATGCTTATTGTGCTTGACCTCTACTCACTAGATTCCAGTAGAATAAGCCACGTTTCACTCCTACACACACACACACACACACACACACACACATACTTCCCCATCCCCATGTCCACAGCCTGGGTTGTAGCAGCCAGAATTGTCTCCAGACATTGCCAAATGTTGCCCAGGGGAAAATTAGTTGATAACATCTTTTCTAGGTCTTTTAGAATTTTTCTCAGTGATAGATTTTGGCTCTAAAACTAGAGATTTTGCACATATTCTGTCAGTTTTATTCCTGTTGTATTATATTTTGGGTGATATTGTAAATGGTGATTTTCAACTTTTAATTTCTCATTTTGTGTTGACCTTGTTCTTGGAATGTTACTAAACTCACTAATTTATTCTAGTAGCATTTAAAAATAGATGCCATCAGATTTTATACAGTACTGAATGTATTTTGTTTATGTTTATTAAATTATTGTGCCAGAAAAGGACTCCAATACAATGTTGAACAAAAATGGCAAGGACACTCCTGCCTGGTTCTTGATCTCATGGAAAGGTGCTCAATCTTTCATCACTAAGTTGGTTAGGTTTTTCATAGCTGTCCTTTGTCCGACTTGGTAAGTTGCCTTCTCTTAGTTTGCAGAAAGTTTTCCATCAGCAGTGAATATTAGACCTTGTCAGACATTTATTTCTGCTCTTAGTGAGTTGATGGTATGGTTGGTTTTCTTTTTTTCATATATGGTGAATTATATTGATTGACTTTGGAATGTATAGCTAATCTTGCATTTGTAAACTATACCTTTTTGGTTATTATAAATTATCTTTTTTTGTCATATTTTTGAATTTGACTCCCTAAAATTTTTTTAAAAGCCACCCATGTCCACAGGAGATATTAGTCTGTAATTTCTTCTCTTG
Source organism: Dolichotis patagonum (assembly GCA_004027295.1). Classification (NCBI taxonomy): domain Eukaryota; kingdom Metazoa; phylum Chordata; class Mammalia; order Rodentia; family Caviidae; genus Dolichotis; species Dolichotis patagonum. The sequence goes on along the minus strand of PVJX010006087.1, from coordinate 41,170 downwards.
TAGTGTCTCTACACAGTGTGAGTATTACTTAGTATTATGTGGCCTTGTAAATTGTGTTGAAAATTATTCCCTCCTCTTCAATTTTCATAAAGCATTGGTGTAGAACTGGTAATATATTCCCTTGAGCATTTGATAGATTAAAGCCATCTCATCTCTTGAATTTTTCTTTTTAGAAAGGTTTTCAACTACAAACTGAATTCCTTTAATTGCTGTAGGTATAGTTAAGTGACCTGTTTCTTTTGCAGATAGTTTACGATTTGTGTTATACCTTGGCAGAAAGATTGTCTGCATTTTTCTTGTGTCCAGAGCCTTTGCTATAGGAGTCACTACAGTAGTAGTGTCAGAGCCACTTTGCCTGAGCCTGAGATTAAGATGGAGGACTAATTAATCTGTCAGAAAAAAATTTCAAGGTAGTTTAATGTTGAGGCTGTACTATGGCTATTGTTGGGGGCTTTTTAGCCAGATCTCTGTTGAAAATCAAGAGTAAAGAGCCTAGAGGAATGATTTAAAATATTTTGAGTTTAGCCAGAGGGGAGACTCCAATAAGGTGCAAAAGCAGATTTTTGAGAACAAAGCCCCAGAGTTCCAGGTTCTGGAATGGTAGTGGCCTAGAGAATTGTTCCTCAGAATTGAATTTGAGTGCTCAGAGATTCAGACACTTGACTTCTACAGCCAAGAGAGAGGGAAGCCTGGCTCCTGCTCCTCCTGGCAGCAGACCTCGGCATCATCCACATGGCGCTGGTTTTAGGTGTATGCAGAATGCAAGGGTTGTTGGGTTTGGAAGGCTTCCACCTGTTTTCAGAAGGTCTGGGAGCTCAGGCAGCTTGCACCTGAGAGAGCTGTATGTGAAGCTGTGAGCCAGCAGTGTGAAGCCAAAGGTGTAGCAGAGACCCCAGAAGTCTGAAGAAGCCAGGAATGTGGGTCCTTTAAGAAAAACTGCAGGGAGGGAGTAGAGCTGGCCCAAGAGAGAAGCTATGCAAGCTAGGACCATCAGAAGTGACATAGGGGTGAAGCCACCCAAGTCCTTTGGAGCTCACAACTTGCCACAGACTGCCTCTGGGGCTGCACATGGAACCACAGGACTTAATGTTGGCCTGGATGGCTTCTGGACTGGCTTTGGTCCCATCCTTTTGTATCTCAATTTGTAACTTTTGGAATGAAAATGTTTATCTTATGCATTGAATGTTAGAAGTGTTTAACTTTCTTTTCATTTGTACAAGGGCTTGTAGAGTTTGCCTTAAATCTCAGAGATTTTGGACTTGAACTTTTCAGCAATGCTGAAACTGTTAGGGCTTTGGCAAATCTTAGAGATGGACAAGACGTCTTTGCATAAAGGGATGTGCATGAGTCTTTGGGGGTCAGAGGCAGAATGTTATGGTTTGGGTCTAGATGTACCCTCAAAACCTCATGTGATCATAGGGCTTTTTCAAATATGACTGAAGCTAGAGTGTGGTGGAACTCAGGGTGTGTGATTAGTAAACCAGTCTACTGACTGGTTTGGCATAATTTTGGCTAGCATTAAGGATGTGAGTGCCCACTGGCTTAAAGGCAGGTAGCCTGCATAAAATATAAGGGACACAAAAGTCTTATCTCTTCCTCTTGTTGCTTTTGCTATCTTCTGCCCCCAGAAACTATTGCCCCTCTGCCATGTGCCACCTTGCCTTGGACCTAGCCCACAATGGACTGAAATCTCTACAAACTGTGAGCTAAATAAGCCTTTCTTTCTTTAACTTTGAGTGCCAGGTATTTTACCTCAACAACAAGAAATGTAACTAGAATACCATCTCTATTTGCAGATGGCATAATCATATACAGAGAATCTTAAGGTGCTCTCTAAAATCCTACAGGACTAATGGTGAGTATAACACGCTAGCAGCCACGTAAAACACAAATGTCCATTGCATTTCTGCACATATAACATGAGCCATCCAAAAGTGACAGTAGAAAAAAAAATGAAATCTATTTACAATATAAAAAAGAATAAAATTCTTAAGCATACATTTAACAAAAAATGAAAAATTATATTCTGAAACTATGAAACATTGTTGAAAGAAATTAATAAGCTCTAAATAAACAGGAAGGCCATCCCGAGTTCTGGGATTGAAGACTCCATTTGGTTAAGAAAGCAAACTGGTCCACATTACCTGTCAGAGTCCTAGGTGACTTTTCAGAAATGGACAAAGTGACTCTAAATTTATATGATTTTAAGTTTATATGCACAAGACCCAGCGTAGCGAAATAACCCTGAAAAACAGAAACAAGTATGATTAGTTACATTTCCTAACATCAGAACTTACCACAAAGCAATGACACTCAGGACAATGTGGCACCAGCACAAGGACAGACATAAAGATCAAAGGCACAGAATTCAAAATCAGAAAAGCATTCGTACATCAGCAATAAGCTGATTTTTACAAGGGTACTAAGACTGCTCAGAGATGAAGAGCACCACTGTTAATAAGTGGTACAGGAACAGTCGAGTAGTAAAATGGAGCACTCAAAACAAATCAAACACATAAATGTGAAAACTAATTATGAAACTTCTTAGAAGGAAACAGGAGCATATATTTATAGCCTGTATCTAGCAAAGAATTTTTAGATATGAAATGAAAATTTCATATGATAATCAAAATATTAAATTAGATTTTATTAAAATTAAAAAACTTTTGCGTGCTAGGTGTGGTGTATGCCTGTAATCACAGCATAGGGAAGCTGAGGCAGAAGGGTGTAAGTGCAGCCCCAGTTTGGGCTACACAGTGAGATCAAGGCTAACCGGGGCTGCATGCTATGAGTCTGTCTAAATAAACAAATAATGCTTTTGTGATTCAAATAACACAATCTAGAAAATGAATAGACAACCCACAGAATATGGAAAAAATTGTGAATCATTTGCCTAAAGGGATTTCTACCTAGGATGTATAAAGATCTGATACAATTCAGTAATCAAAACACAAATGACCTGGTGTAAAGTGGGTAAAGGATGTAAGCTGACACTTCTCCAAGGAAGAAATGCAAATGTCCAATAAGCACCTCAGATGATGCTCAGTGAGTCATTAGGGAAATGTCACATAAACCGTGACTTATAGGCCAGTATGGTTAGAAATGAAAACCCAACAAGTGTGGCTGAGGTCTCAGAAAAGTTTATAACCTCCTACACTGCTGGTGGGAATGTAAAATTGTTCTTCTGTTTTGGAAAACAAGGAGAACATCAAGCAGTCAAGGAAAGCTTGTTCAGACCAACTAAAAGGTCAGAAAAGATCTGCTTTATTATTTTTAAGACACTGTCTCTTCATGACTAAATAGAAAGTTATGCACTGGAAAGGTTTTCAGAAGTGATGATATTTGGGTGTAAAATAAAGAGATTTAGATTTCCTACCCAATGACAGTGAAGAAGAGGGCTACGAACCGTAGACAACCACAAAGAAACCTAAAGAGTAGGGAAATCACTAAAAGCAACGCAGAGAGTAGGACAGAAAAAATTCGTAACTTTGATCCCTCTTTGGGGCCCGCAGGCAAGGGTGGCAAAGCCGCAGAGCTAAAGGGAGTGTTTATCGGTGGGGAAAATCTGTGGCCCTCATGGACTTTCACACTGCTTTGGGTGAGGTCTGGGAGTGACTCCACCCACACAGCACCTGGCACTGAACTACGTAGACTCTCTGGGGACTCTAACCTGAACTACTTTGAGAGGGGTTCTATTATTAGGGACTAATGCCCCACCTTGGAGTGACCACAGATGACTCAGGGCAGCAAAATTAGGGCTCCTGGCGGGCACCCTGCTGCAGTGTCTGTGGGGAGAAAGGTGCCACGAGGCAGCGTTGGCTGCAGGTGCACGTGCTCCTGGCTTTAGAATGGTGTGCGTGGGAGAGGGTGATCACAGAGTGTCCTGTGCCTGGGCCTCTTCTCCAGCACAGAACTGAGTGGCGCAACTGCTCCCCTACCCTCTGCACTTCCCAGATGTGGGGCAGCTTGGTTATTTTCCAGGCCTCACAGACATGCCATGGAGACTCCCCAAGGTTGAGGGAAAGCCTGTGCAGAAGAGGCACAGCCAGCAAGGTGCAGGCACTAAGAACACAGGCTGTGGTCTAAACACAGATCCCTACTGACTGCAGATCAAGGAGCCCAGACAGGGGGGCAGAGGACAGGAGACAAATGCTTGGTCATTTACCACACTGCTGGGCACCCAGGCAGAGGAGGGGGAGGGATGTGTCTCTGCGCTGCGGGCTGCGCACACCCCTAAAGCCAAGCTGGAGACAAGGGCCCTCGCCACCACTCAGGGACTTGTCACGCCCCTGGGTACACAGGAAAGCCCTTCCTGGAGCCACACCACAGGGCACGCCATGGTTCTTCAGGGTGGGCTATGAGAAGCCGCACACCACACACACACTGGCTGACCCTCCAGAGGCACGCTGAGGGGTGTGAGCTCCTTAGACTGCAGGCAACCTCGGCCTCATCGTCAGCTGACTTTCTGGCTTTTGTTTTTGTTCTGTTCTTTATTTCACACAGTGTTGCCTTCATCAATTGTATCTCCATTCATCCATATTTTTCTTACTTTAATTCTTTTAAACTTTCTCACTGTTTTTCTTTACATTTCATTTATTTTATTCTACTTTTCCTCTGTCTTATACATTGCTTCTCTTACTCTATTTCTGTTCTATTATTGTTTTGCTTTGCTGTGCTTTGTTGCATTAATCTTTAACATTTTAGTGTACTATATACTGTCTTGACCCCTTTCTTAAGGTTATTGGTGATGTGGTTGTGTGTTGGCTTTTGTTGTATTGCTAAATTGGATTTGCTTATATGTGGGGATTACTGCTGATGTTGTCTTCTCTCTAGGCAGAGCTAGAGACCAAGCAAATACAGGCATACTGGCACTGTGTTGTACCCAACCCAGTTGAGAGAAATTGCACTTTAAAATTCAGCAACAATCTAGTCTCCATGGATACTTCAGCCTAAACAAAAGGAGTAATAAAATCCCCAGCCAGTGAACTGGACCCATGTAGGCATGGTTAGTGGGGAACTGATGTCCTGTTTCTGTACAGTTGCCATTATAACCAAAAGAGAGAGAAACACTTCAGTAGATATACACCATTAGGGGGTGAAGTACTAACCTTTCACCCCATCATGTGCAGAAAACATTAAAGTAAGTGCGCATAGAGGCTCCATCACCACATTCTATGCTGTTTGCAAAAGTGCAGCTTCACTTTTGCTTGTAAGATTTATAGAGAATTCAAATCACCCAGGATCTGACATAGTACACTTTGTGTCAATTTTAACTCATTACAAAGAAGCTGCAAGGGAAATGGGGAGCAAGATCCATTTGGAACTGAACTCAACATCACACAGCATACTGATACTCCAGGGCCATCATCAAGAGCAGATGGTCCCCTAGGAAGAACCACACATAAAAGGATAAGAGAATATCATCTGATGAGAATATAAATATCATTGTAGAAACATGAGAAATACCGAAAAACAAGGCAATGTAACTTGTTCAAAAACTGGTATTTCCATAGCAACTGATGCTAATGATATCTAAGTGAATGAAATGCCAAATAATTAAAAAGAACAATTACAATAATTAAAAACTCAAAGTGGATACAAGTAACTAAATGAAATAAATAAGACAAAGAAACAGAGATTCTGAAAACAAAACAAAAATTTTGGAAATAAGAAGTGCAAAAAACAAATAAAAATTCAGTGAAAGACATGAACAGCTGTCTTGATCAAGAAGAAGACAAAATCTCAAGGTTTCAAGGTAAAATGGATGAATTTTTACATTCACACAACAAAAGGGAAAATATAAAAAATTGAAAAACATATAAGACTTCTGGGATATGATATAAAAACCAAATTTAAGAGTCTTTGGAATATAGGAAGATATTGAGATATGGACTAAAGATCTAGGAAATATATTGAGTGAAGTAATAGCAGTAAATTTCTCAAGTCATGAGGAATATATGGACATCCAGTACCAGAGGCATTAGGAATGCTCAGTAGGAATGACCAGAAAAAAACCTCCTCTAATCATATTCTAGTTAAAATGTCAAGAGTAAAGAACAAAGAAAGAATTTTGAAAATTGAAAAAAAAAAAGCCAGTTCACATATAAAGGCAAAACCATAATGAGCCTGTGCCCCACACGCTCTTCCAGTGCACAGGCCCAGAGGACCGCCACACCCACCCAGCTCGGCCTATTGACCTCGGCTACCCTCCCCATCTCTTAGACCAAGCACTGCTGTGAACCTGTGGCTCCCCCTCTTCCTCCCAGAGCCTTGAACTTCAGTGGATTGCCCATGCTGGTCTGACAGGCGACTTGGTGGCCCCTTGCCCAGATGGAGGACCTCCACAGGTTCCAGTCACTATGTACCCAACAATCAGATAGAGAGCAACCACACAGTAGGACCCTATGAGACACACTGCCAACAGTTGTGACTAATGGCATTGAATAACAAGACATTGGCCTAGAGGGTGAAAATGAGAAACCAAAAAGGCAAAATCCAACCTCAAACATCTAGCCCATCAGGAGCAAGAACAGGTGACAGTGGAACAGAGGACTTTAAAAGTCATACACTGGAAATCTCTGAAAAGATAGCAAATGAAATAAACAATCCATGAGGCTATAGAGGAAATCAGATTAGAATAATTTCTCACATAAAGACAGAAGTAACAACCTTAGTAAATGAGTTGCTCAGCATAGCTAGAGAAAAAAAATATTTAAAAATATAGGAGCATGGTAAATTGATTGAAACTTTGAGTGAACAATGTAGAAAACAAGCAGAATCCATGAAACAAATTCAAATAGATATCCAAGAAAAAAAATTCTATTGAAAGCTGGCAAAACTGTTTAAATGAAGCTGATGATAGAATTTCAGACCTTGAGGATAAGATCACAGATAAAGATCATGAAAATGTAGGACTTATAAAAACAACAAAGTAGCATGAGATGACAATCCAACAGTTTCAAGATGATGCCCAGAGAAACAATATAATACTAATAGGCATCAGTGAAGATGCAGGAGTCAACGCAAATGACACAGGTACACTACTTACAAAAGTAATAGAAGAAACTTTCCCAAACATGGGAAAATCTGATATACAAATAAGCGAGGCATACAGAATGCCAAACAGTCACAACCAACATAAATCTTCACCTAGACATATAATAATTAAGATCCCAGACATACAACATAAAAACAGAATACTAAAAGCTATTAGATAAAAGACACAATCCTATCAAGGAAAGCCTATTAGAATCATGGCAAATTTTTCAGCACAAACCCTCAAGATGAGCTTGGAGTGAGGTATTTCAAGCCCTGAAAGAAAACAACTTTCAACTGAGACTGATGTACCCCAAAAAACTTTCATTCAAATTTAATGGAGAAACAAGATACTTCCATGACAAAGAACAACTGAAGAAATTCATGTCCACCAAACTAACCCTAGAAAGAGTACTGAAAGACATGCTAGATAGAGATAAAAATGACCACAATTTCCAAAACAACAGAAAAAAACCACCAGGCCGGCCAAGAAATTACACAATGGAGAAAGACAGGAAATCAACAACAGAAACACAACATGGCAAAGTCAAGTCAGTACATATCAGTGATATCCATACATGTAGTTGGGCTCAATTCATCTATCAAAAGAAACAAGTTGACAGAATGAATCAATAAACAGGATCCTACAATATGCTGTATACAAGAAACACATCTGACTCAAAAAGAAACTCATAGATTAAAAGTCAAAAGATGGAAAACAGTATTCCATGCAACAGGAACCCAGAAAAAAGCAGAGGTAGCTCTTCTTTTTGCAGACAAAGTGAACTTCAAATCTAAAATGATTAAAAAAGATAAAGAAATCCACTACATACTTGTAAGTGGAAAACTACAAGAGGAAGAACTAACAATCATAAATACATATGTACCATATACAGGAGCACCCAACTATATAAGAAAAATACTAATAGGCATGAAAAACCAAATACACAAGAACACAATTGTAATAGGAGACCGTAACACTCCACTGTCACAAAGAGATAGATCAACTATACAAAAAGTCAGCAAAGAAATACCAGAATTGAATCATATCTGTGAGCAAATGGACTTAGTGTATATTTACAGAGTGTTCCACTCAACCACATCAGAATATACATTCTTCTCAGCTTCACATGGGACAGTCTCCAAAATAGACAACATATTAACCCAGAAAGCATTCTTAAGTAAACACAAAGGGAGTGAAATAATCCCATAATATCTGACCATAGCACACTAAAATTGGAAATCAATGGCAAAAGAAACTTCTAAATCTGCATAAACACATGGAAATTAAATAACAATCTTCTGAACAACCAGTGGGTTACAGATGAAATTAAAGAAGAAATAAAACAATACCTACAATACAATGAAAATGCAGATACAACATACCCTAACGGATGATACACAATGAAAGCAGTCCTAAGAGGGAAATATATAGCAATAAATAGTCACATGAAGAAAATGGAATGAGCACAAATAAATAACCTAATGCTACATCTCAAGCTTCTAGAAAAGGAAGAGCAAGTCAAACCCAAAGGTCATAGAAAAGAGGAAACTGTAAAGATTAGAGCATACATTAATGCAATTGAAGCTAAAAAATACAAAGAAATAACAAATCAAAGAGCTGGTTTTTTGAGAGAATAAACAAAACTGATAAACCTCTAGCCAGCCTTATCAAGAAAAAGAAAGAAAAAACTCAAATCCATGCAATAAAGACTGAAAAGAGGGAAAATACTAGAGATCCCATGGAAATTCAAATGACCATGAACACCTACTTTGAAAATCTCTACTCATATAAGGTGGAAAACACAGAGGAAATGGAAAGAGTTCTCAAAACATATGAACTACCAAAGCTCAACCCAGAAGATATAGCAATTTTGAATAACCCAATATCAGCTACTGAAATCAAAACATGATTAAAAACTTACCAACAAAGAAAAGCCCAGGTCCTGATGGATTCACAGTGGAATTCTACCAGAAGTTTAGAGAAGAGTTGGCTCCAATACTCCTTAAACTCTTCAATGCACTTTGAAGAGAAGCAATCCTACCTAACTCATTCTTGGAGGCAAGTATCACTCTGATACCAAAACCAGAGAAAGACCCAATCAAAAAGGAGAACTATAGGCCAATCTTACTAATGAACACTGATGGAAAGATTCTCAGTAAAATATTGGCAAATAGAATGCAGAAAATCATCAAGAAGATTATATACCATGACCAAGTGGGATTTATTCCAGGAATGCAGGGATGGTTCAACATATGCAAATCAATAAATGTAATACACCACATCAACATAGCCAAAAATAAAAACCACATGGTCATCTCAATAGATGCAGAAGAAGCTTTTGATAAAGTCCAATACCTGTTCATGATGAAAACTCTTCAGAAACTCGGAATAGGTGGTATGTACCTCAATCTCATAAAGGCCATTTATGACAAACCCAACAGCGAACATTATACTAAATGTACAAAAACTGAAAGTGTTTTACTCTAAAATCAGGAACAAGACAAGGATGTCCACTATCACCACTCCTATTCAGTATAGTTCTAGAATTATTAGCCAGCAAAATCAGACAAGAGGGAGAAACAAAAAGAATAAAAATAGGAAAAGAAGTTGTCATTATTGGCAGATGACCTGATACTCTAAACAGAAGACCCCAAAAACTCCATTAAAAGACTACTAGAGGTAATAAACAAATTCAGCAGTATAACTGGATACAAAGTCGACACTCAAAAATCAATAGCATTCCTGAACACAAACAAAAAACTCAGAGAGAAATTATGGAAATATTGCCTTTCACAATAGCATCTTAAAAAAATGAAATACTTAGGAATCAACCTAACCAAGAATGTAAAAGACCTATATGCTGAAAATTGCACTACTCTAAAAAAAGGAGATTGAAGAGGATATTAGAAAATAGAATGATATTCTTTGCTGTTGGTTAGGAAGAACCAACATTGTGAAAATACTCCAAAAACTGCTATATAGATTCAATGCAATCTCAATCAAAATACCATTAACATATCTTACAGATCTAGAGAAAATATCCCTGAAATTCATTTAGAAACAGAAGAAACCTAGAATAGTAAAGGTGATTCTGGGCAACAAAGGCAAGGCAGGAGGCATCTCAATTCCTGACTTGAAACTATACTACAAAACCATAGTAATAAAATCAGCATGGTACTGGCAAAGAAATAGACCTGAAGATCAATGGAACAGCTTAGAAAATGCAGACACAACTACAAAGACACTCAGCCACCTTATATTTGACAAAGGTGCTAAACATGTTCACTGGAAAAAAGATTGCCTCTTTAAGAAATGGTGTTGGAAAAATTGGCTCTCTACATGCCAAAGACTGAAACTACACCCATGCCTATCACCATGCACTAAACTAAAGTTAAAATGGATCAAGGATCTAAATACTAAAACAGAAACAGTAAATCTGCTGGAGGACAAGGTAGGTGGAAATCTTGGAGACATAGGGGTAGGTAGAGAATTTATGAATAAAATGCAAATCACACCGGAAATACTTCTAAGAATCAACAACTGGGATCTCATATTACTAAAATATTTTTGCACTTCAAAGAAATCACCAACAAAGTGAAATGAAAGCCCACCAAATGGGAAAGAATTTTAGTCAACAATCCCTCAAAGGACTTATATCCAGAACATATAAAGAATTGAAAAACATCAAGCCCCCCAAATTAAAAGACCCTCTCCAAAAGTGGGCATTGGAGATGAACACACAGGTCTCAGATGAAGATACACGAATGGCAAACAAATACATGAAGAAATGTTCACCATCACTGGTCATTAGAGAAATGCAAATTAAAACAGCATTGAGATTTCATGTCATCCCAGAAAGAATGGCCACCATCAAACAATCAGCTGATAACAAATGTTGGTGAGGATGCAGTAAAAAGGAACACTTCTCCACTGTTGGTGGGTGTGCAGACTGGTGCAACCATTGTGCAAATCAGTATGGAGATTCTTAAAAAAACTAAGATTGAAAGTTCCATACAATCTAACTATTCCCCTCCTGGGTATTTTCTCAGAAAAATTTCCCAGAAAAATTGATCAGGTTATGTCACAGTGATATATGTGCACCCATGTTCACAGCAGCACAATTTGTGATAGCTAAATCTTGGAAAGAACTAAAATGCCCATCAACCACAGAGTGGATTAAAAAATGTGGCATTTTTATATGATGGACTACTACTCAGCTATAAAAAAGTTGAAGTCTTTATAGGTAAATGGAGGCAACTTGAGAATATCCTCATTAGTGAAATAAACAAGACTCACATTAGTAAATATCACATTATCTCTCTAGTGTAAAAAATAATAAAAACTGACATAGTAATAAGATCCAAAAGTATAATAGATATTGTAAAAGTGAACAGGAAGGAAAGTGCTCTAAAGGATATAATGGTATATATAGTGTATAAGATTGATGACCATATTCCTAAATTTCTGTTAAATCATTGAACAGAAGGGTTTTCACTGTCAATGTTAGAGTGTCTAGCCACGTTTTTTGTTTTGATTTTGTAACTTTAACAACTATTTTTAAGATGACAATATGTAAGGTATCAACTAGTGATTTTATGATGTTAATTTTTTTGAATACTGTATTATTCTACCTTTTTTCTATTTTCTCTTTTCTTTTTTTAAATAAAAAAAACATAATGGATAAAGCAGATCTCTTATGGATAAAAGAGCATGGGGTGATATATTTCAAGCTATGAAAGAAAATAACTGTCTAGATTACTGTATCCACCAAAGATACTTTTTGGAATTCAAGGAGAAATAAAAGCCTTTCAAGATGAGCAGAAAGTAAAGGAATCCAAGAGCACTGATCCAGAATTACAGAAGATGCTTAAAGAAGCTCTACAAACAGAAAAGGAAGAGCAGAGTAACAAATGAGTATTAGAAAGGAACAAAACATGAGAAAAATGACAGGCAGGAATTAGTACATGCCTTTCACTAATAACCCTGGATGTAAATGGTCTTAATTCTCCAATTAAAATACACAGACTGGCAGAATTAAAAACAGAGCCCAACTACATGTCTTCAGGAAACACATCCTGCCAACAAAGATGTGTACAGACCGAAAATGAAATATTAGAAAATGACATTCCATGTAAATAGTACCCAAAAGAGGCAGGAGCACCTGTATTTATATAAAAATTGGAGACTTTGAGGTTAAAATTAGAAGAGACAAAGAAAACTACAATACATGCTAAAGGGGAAAATACACCCGGAACATACAACTATACATTTATGTGCACTGATATTAGTTCACCCAACTTCATACAACAAACACTATTTGACATAAATGGACTGAGGGACCCTAATATAATTATAGTGAGTGTCTTCAGTACCCCTCTTGTCACAAATACATATGCCATTCAGATTTTTAGGAAATCAACAAACATTGGCATTAAATTGTATTACGGACTTAACAGATAACTACAAAATGTTCAGTACAGCAACTGTGGAATACACATCCTTTTCAGCATACTCTCCACAGAACTTCCTCCAAAATAGATCATATTTGAGGCCGTAGTGCACATCTTAACAAATGCCAAAGTACTGAAGTAATTTCATGTATACTATCAAATAACAAAGGAATGAAACTAGAAATAAAGAAAAAGAAATCATAGAAACTACACAAACATATGGAGACCAACAATTCATTTTAAAAATATCAATGAGTGATTAAGAAATGAGGGGGGAGGGAGGATTTAAAACTTCCTGCAATCAAATGAGAACGAAAAGACAGCAAAAGCAGAATCTGCAGGATACAGCAAAGGCAGCCAAGGAGGGGGTAAGTGCCTACATTTCAAATGGCTAAAAATTTTCAAATAAATAACCTAATAATACATCTCCACATGTTAGAAAAACAAGAACAAGCCAAATCCAAAATGTTTGAAGGCAAGAAATAATAATAATGATCAGAACTGAAATTGGTGATATTCAGACCAAAAGAACAACAGAAAGTATCAATGAAATAGTTCTTTGAAAAGATGAACAAGATTGAAAAACCCTTACTGAACTAATCAAAGGAGAGAAGACTCGATCAGACTAGTAATGAAAAAGATGATATTGAAACAAGATACCACTGAAATCCAGTGGATTGTTAGGAATTACTCAAACATTTGCATCCCAATAAATTGAAAAGCATACAAGAAATATTAAATTTCCTCACACAGATGCAATCAAAACTGAACCAAAAGGATATAAAAAATCTAATAGCTCAGTATGGAGCAATTAGCATTTCTCTCATATGTGGCATGTAAAAAGAATATTTAAAAAAGACAACAGGAATGTCAAAGGGAGACTACTAGAGAGGAGTGTGGGAGTCCAGGAGGAGCAACAGAAGAAGCAGGGTCAGCGAGACATAGACCATCCCGAGAATTCGAGATGCGTGTGGTCATGAGCCAGAAATGAGACCCACAACCCTGTGCAACTGAGACATGCTGGCAACATTTTAATATTTGGAGGCTAAGAGAAGAAATTAAATGCAATGAGAAAGGAATTTCAGTACAGGACAATGAGCACTAAAAATTTAGGTATGAGTGTAGGTAGTATGATTATATCCAGTTTAGCATATTAATGCGACTGATGTTGAGAAATCTTGGCCCTCAGAAGTGTTTACTTTAGTTTGAATCCTAGCTGCACCCTCACTTTGCTATTGTCATCACTTCTGACAACTAATAGAAACAAATCTACAGGCAGAAGTACTGATATTCAATGTGGTGGCATTTTTAATTACATACTGAACTAAGTAGAATAATAAATCAATGTCCTTAAACTTATACACTTACAAATAAATATCATAATTTAACTAATTATAAAAATTGAAAATGGTGGTTTATAATATTCTTGAAATTGAAGGGACTTATTTGAAAATAAATATCATAAGTTAACTAATTATAAACATTGCAAATGGTGGTTAATAACATTCTTGAAAATTGAAGAACTTATTTACAAATGTATAAAAAAAGAAGATAAATCACACATGAATATAAAAACAAGGAATGAATTTAACACACTTTTCTTTAGCTTTAGAGAGATTTAACTGGAAATTTAGATAACTCAAAGTTACCTTGATTTAATACTACATCTATTGGGCAAGTTGATTATATTTTTAAAGCTTCAGCTGCCTTCAGTAAAAACTGGAGGTCATGTCTCTTAAAGAGAGATCACTGAATGGCTTGGAATTTACTAGACACTAGGTATTTGCTACCCTGCTATTCTTCTTTCCTTCTTTCCAGAAGTAGACTAAGACTCATCAGTAAAGGGGCTGTGGGTACAGCTTAGTCCTAGAGCATATGCTTTGCACGTGCAAGATCCTGAGTGTCATTCCTAGAACTGAAAAACAAGAAAAAGGAAAACACAAACAAAATTATCGATAGGATATAATGCGTAGGGCAGTGCAAAAACTGGAACACCCAAATCATAAAGGCCACAGACACTTACTTTTCTCTTAATGAGCTCTTGAATTGGAATTTGGTTTACAGTTTGGGTGAGGACAATAGTTGGTAGGCAATGCTGAGACTGAAGGGAGATCACACAGGTCCTAGAGGGTTGGCCACCAGAAGATGTATAACAGCCTGGGTTGGAAGCACAAAAGCAGATTCCTTCTTCGCCAGCCGGGTGTCTGGGTGAGCTTCTCAAGGACTTCATTCTCTGTCCTTTCCTTTCTCTACATGGTGCTAAGTACCACTGTGGGACTAATAAGCACATTCAGATGAATGACTAATAATATCTCTACCATCAGCTCTCATTTATCACAGCCAGATAATTTGAATTTCAAATTATCTCCAGAAAGGCTCCTTTTTGAATATTTATTGACATTTCAACAACTCTTCTTAATTAAGTAGTTTATTGGAATGAACAAGATCTTTGTTTACTTTAGTCAGGCAGGAGCAGAAAGAGTCAAAATAACATCATTCGTGCTCTGCAGAAGACATGATAGAGTTTGCCAAACATCTTTGTTCTGCTTTGGTTTGGTTGTGTTTTTCCACTGGATGGGGAACACCTGTGTGGGATGGTCGTGCTGCCACACACACAAAGAAATGGAAGAATACAATGGTGACTTGAAGAATTCAAGAAACTCCTGGGGAAGACACCCATGCAAACAATGACCATGCAGAAAAAGACAGACCTTAAGTTGCAGTGGAAAGCAGCAGGAGACACCTGCCTTGTCGTCACTGAGGTAAAGGTAGGAAGGAGAGATGGTCCTGCAGCTCGGCCTCAAGGCAGGGGCTGAAGTGTGAGCTTCCAAAAGACCAGAAGGATGGGTACACCTAAGGGGTCACTGGAATGTGACCCATGGAGGAATGACAATACTTTGTTTCCCATGTGTTTTCTACATGGCTGGCAAAGGGTTTCCAGACGAGGACGAGTCACAGGATCCAGGGGAGCCAGTGGTGGTTTTGTGCTTTAATGTACTGTGTTGTGAATCCTCACAGTTTGGGGGCTCCTGCTTTCCTATGCTTAATATTACATAAATCAAAATAATGTAAGTGTACGTATGATTTACTATCGCAGGTATTTGATGCTACCGCCGGAAATCTGACTGCTCTCCACTCACCATTAGAATTATTCCGTGCAGTGCTTATCTTAGGAATAAGGCATATGCATGGCTACCTCAGCTGTCATCTATACAACCTTGAGGACAGACAGTCAGCGATTCCATGCAATGAGTGTTTATATCTGTTATCTCGTTAGACTATTGCTATGGCTTGTATCTAGGTGTCCTCCCAAAGCCTCGCGCAGTCACAGGTGGGGCTTTGTGAGTGGCTGGATTTAGAATGTTTGATGCTGGTAATAAAGATGTCATTCTGGGGGTGGACTTGAGGTGTGATGCTAGGATTAGGGTACTAAGGCTTCCCATTTGGGGAAGGTGACCTGCATAAAACATAAGAGACACAAAGAGGGCTGCTACTCTCATTGCTTGCTACTTTTCATTTGCTGCCTCACTGCTTCTTTGCTACTTTGCTGTTTTTCTGCACACCATAAACTGTTCCTTTTCCCTCTGTGATGCACCTTTGCCATACCACCGTGTTTTGGAGCCAGCTGACTGTGAACTGAAACCTCTACAATCTGTGAGCGAAATAAACCGTTCCATCTTTAACTGTGGGTGTTGGTTATTTCATTCTAGCAATGAGAAAAGTAAGACCATGTACTAATAATTATGTTTATTCCTTTTTGTTTTCAAATATCTATAAATCCCATTGGTAGAAAAAGTTTTTAACTCTATCAATTTTCCTTGATGCAAGTTTAAATTTTTGAACAAAAATGACCTCCTTTTACTGGAACCCCACTTTGGTTTGGTTTTGAAAGATCTCTATATGTGTTACTAATAAAAGATTGTCTTTGTATTCATTGACTATCATGTGAAGTATCTTTGGTATTTCCTGCATATCTTCAATGTCCTACAAGTCAAACTTCTAATTTTATTGTTTTTCTGATGAATGGAAATGATCAAAGACTAACGTGGATGGAGGTAACCGGTAGACGCAAGACACTGTCCATCTGAGTGGTGAGAAAACTGCAAGGACCTCTTTCCCTGCACCCAGCAGCCTGCTGGAATTCACAGCCATGTTTTCCTCTTCCGTTCAGGATTTTTTTCTAAAAGTAGGTCATTGTCCTAGAGCTGCTTCCAACAGAAGGGTAGGAAAAAAGCACCCACTGGAGAATATAAAAGGGCGGAAAGGTGGACAGTCTGTCTTAGCCAGCTCTTTGTCAATGTGACCAAGAATCTGAGACCACCTAGAATGGGAAAGGCCTCGTTTAACTCACAGCTTTGGGACTTCAGTCCACGGTCGGCTCGAGGCAGAGCACTCTGAAGGAAGGATGCGGTGGAGCAGCACTGCACACCTCAAGCTGGCTGTGGAACAGAGGGGAAAACAGAGGACAAGATGTGTGCTTCTAGGTGATTCCCTAGTGACCGGCTCTGTCCAGCCGGGCCCTGCCGCCCCACAAGCTGTCCAGCCACACTCTCATCCATTGATAGGGTTAGTGCCTCAAGACTGATCCTCCAAAAGCCCTGCCTTTGACATAGCTGCACTCAGAACCGTGTCCACAGCGCACGCGCCTCGGGGGACGCGCCATATCCGGTCCGTGGCAGGGCTGGGAGTCTCACGGAATCC
This sequence comes from Dolichotis patagonum, assembly GCA_004027295.1. Classification (NCBI taxonomy): domain Eukaryota; kingdom Metazoa; phylum Chordata; class Mammalia; order Rodentia; family Caviidae; genus Dolichotis; species Dolichotis patagonum. Next base: position 23,980 of record PVJX010006087.1, on the reverse strand, counting down.
CAGGCTGCACGCAGCTGCGCTCCCTGTCTCCTGTTCTCTTTCTCCTTCCTGATCTCCCTCCCAATTTACTTCCCCACACACGGGACCATATGACTGGGAGGAGGATGTGCACATATTTGTGTGGCCTGGACCCATGAGAAGCTCTGCCCGCTGGTTCCTTTCTAACTGACATCGGGTGATTCCCATCACTTTAGGAGTTGAACAATGGGACAATTGCTCAGTGCATTTCCTTAGGATAAGTATTATCATTGGAGAGATTTTTGAGACTGTTAAGCCAGAATATAAAAGTAAAAAACATGTCACCTGATTTTGCCGACAATGAATCACTTGAGCAGAATTTTTCCCCTCTTCCTATAACAAAAAACAACCCCAGCCAGTACACTTCAGTTTCTCAGTTGCCCAGGAAGTAGTTCCAGTCTTGGTTGCTTCTATCTCTAGAAGCAGCTGGTCACTGTGATGCACACTATATAAGCCAATCCTCAATTTACACGCCATTCTGCCTCTGTACTTCCTGCTTGCTTATCCCATATAAACCCAGACCACCAGCGATCAGAGACTAATTCTTTGAGGATGATCCCAATCAATGCCCATCAATGTACATAAATCTGCCTCCAAATCCTTGGTGTCATTTGGTGTGTTTGCTTGCCATAGCATTCTAAGTGTTTAAATGCTGTTGCTGAGTGATTATAATGTGATATATTCACTTCATTTTAACTTAGTTTGCACATGATGAATCTAGAGTGAGTGATTTCCTTCAAGCATCAGCATTAGATTGGCTTTATATTAGCAAGGAAGTATACTTTCTTCAGTTTGTCAATGAATATTAAGAATTAAGAATATAAACTTTTGAAACAATGGCATAGTTACCTTGAAAAATCAGTCTTAGTCTTACAGCTGCCTGAATTTCTGAATTAGCTTAATCAAAAGCATGACCCCAAACAGAATGACCCTCAATATCACAGTCTCTCCAGATTCTTTTTCTAAAGATGATGTTGGCCTTGTCTTGGGCTGGGCTGCAAAATCTGAGGCAGGGATCCAGTTTTAAGTGATGTATTGGGGATATTCGCAGGTAAAAGGCAGTAAGCGGGGTTTTAGCTCAGACTGGGTCTATCCCACCGCACGAAGCCTGTGTGCAGGACCCTGCCAGCAAAGGGGCAGGCTCTTAGCCCAGCCTGTGTCCCTAGCTCAAGCTAGAGGTGACATAATCTTGTCTGGAGGAGCCCGGTTACTAGTGGAAAGGCAGGCTGAGCGGGTCAGCTCATGGCCATACGGTGCCTCACTGTGGCCAGCAGCTCAAGCCTTTCCCTGGGGACCTGTGTCAGCAGGATTTATGCGGAGCCCAGCAGAGTAGCAGCTCTGCTTCTATTTGTCTTCAAAGATTCTGTGCTGTCAGTATTGGGGTCCAGCTGACTGATGTTCTCCTGAAAGTGACCTCCTTCTTGAGGTTCTCCTGTACCCTCTAGAGATGGGAGAAATGGCACCCTTGTCACAAAGACGCTTATCTTAGTGTCTTTGCTAAAATGGAACACTATGAATTGGTGCCTTGTAGACAGTGCACACGGACTCCTTGTGGTCCCAGAGGCTGGGAAACCCTGGCTCAAGGTGCTAGCCGACTGAATGCTGCCTGGCCCATTGATGCAGCTTTGCTTTTGTCACGTGAGGACAGGATCAAGGGAGCCACTTTGGGTCTCTTTTCTAGGGCACCAATCCCACCCATGTGGGCTCTACTCTCATGGACTAATCACTTTCCTGAAGGCCTCACCTCCCAACAGCACCAGCTCAGAGGTCAGCATTTCAACACACAAACACTGAAGGGCCACAGACACTGAGACCAGCAAGGCACCCTCTGAGCAGGCTGGGTGGGAAGCACCAACCGTGTCAAAGTCCCATAAAACCAAGGCTTGTAGGGAGCTTTTGGTATGATACACATGAGAGTAGATTTAAAATGCTGGGGCAGGAGATTTAGCTCAGGGGTGCAGTGCCTGCCCGGCAAACCTGAGGTCCTGAGTTCAATTCCTGTTACCACTCCCCCCAAAACTGCTGTGAAATAGAGAATTGCCTATAAAAAGGAACTACATAATATCAAAACAAAAGTGAATCTCTGGGTCTCCTGGGCTGCAGCTGACCTGCCTTAGTAGGTCAGCAAACGACCCCACCGTGTTATACTGTGACAACCTTATTCCCAATTGTCTGGGCTGGCAGGAGGCGGAGGTTGGTGACTCATGTCATGGTCGGAAAGTCATGAAGTGTGTCCCTGTGCAGCTTCCTGGTCCTGGGTGTCCCCCAGCCTTCCAGATGGGAGCTGCTCCATGCTTCTCTCTCTTACTGCTCGGTTTCTGGAGACAGGAGTGTTCTTACGGAAGCTTCCTCAGTAGGCGCCTTAACATTTTGTGAGTTTCAACGGATTAACAATCACACCTCTACTTTGAAAATGCTCAGGCAGGCAAGTAATGATTTCTATTTATTCTTCCTGGTCACAACTCAGCCCAGCCCTCTGCTGGCCTCATGAGGCCAAGGTGGGCAGTGCTGGGATGACTCGTGTTGGTCCCACTGGTACAGTTGCCTAGGTGATAGGGAGTTAGTGAAATGGAGAAATTCTTGAAAGATCTCTGCACACAGGCTGGTTGGAATCATAAGGCTGGTGACAAAGTCATTGCAATCAGCCCCAAATTCTTCCAGCATCACCATCTCCTCGGGCTAGAGCAGCACTGAGAAGTGCAGAGTGAATATCCCAGGGGGATCTACCCTGTTGTGGCTTCAAAGGAAAGGAGGGCTGCCCCTCCTGAGGAGCTGATGCAGGCACTAGCAGGAGGTCCAGCTCCTCGCTGGTGAGCCCCACGGAGCAAGATGAGCCAAGAGCAGAGAGCAGCATGGTAGCCCTCCGGAGCTCCAGGGCTGCCTCAGGACTCTCTGCTGCTGCACCGGCCACAAATCCGGACCCAGAGCAGGTTTCAGTGACTGCTTCCCGGAAGCCCCTGCTTTATTCGACAGAGTCACTTCTTAGCCTCACATGTAGTTTCTGATTCACTTGCAAGGAGGTCAAGCAGCAATTAAAAATAACCATCCGAGGTTCTTCTATAAGCTGACTGCTGTGCTGGGCACTTTCTTATGCATTTCCGTTGTTTTCTGAAATTCTCACAACAGCTATAGGAGAGCAGGATTCTTAGTGCCACTTGACAAATGAGAAACCTGCTGCCGCTTGGCAAAGTTATAGAGTAGGCTGCATAGTTGAGAGGACCATGGGACTAGGTTGAATTAAATGTCGCTGGTGGGTAAAAGGTGATTAATGCCTTAATTACCTATCTCTTCTTGTGTAATTAGAAAGTTAGAGATTATGGTTGCATAGAGAGAGTCTTAAGGTCATCTGCATGACCCAGGAAGATTTCCTGAACCCTTCCTTCTTTCCTCCCTTCTTTTTATTTTCTTCTGTGCCAGGAATTGAACCCAGGTCCTTCATACTGAAAATGTGAGATGAGACCATTCTCTCTAAGCTGTCCAGGCTGGGCTCAAGCTCGCAATCATTCTGTCTCAGCCTCCCCAGTGCTCGAGTTACAGGCCCGCACACTGCACACAGCTGTGTTTCCTGTCTATCACAAAGATGATGTAGGAATGATTTCGTTACCTCAATCTAAAATGGATACCTCTGAAAATTAGTGTCGGTAGATTAAAGAGCTAAGGGTGATGGGAATCTTCAGAACATCTTTCAATCCACAACTGTCTGCTTCACCTGTAAGCCAGGAGTGGAGGCCCCATATACAGTTTACCAAAGTCTTAAGTAAGTCTGTGTGTGTGTGTGTGTGTGTGTGGCAGGCATCAGTGTATTTGGGGAGGACAATGCACACACACTGGGTCTGTGTCACACCTGAGGATCCCCATATTTGAGAAGCCTGTCCTGTAAAATGACCCCAATTTTCTCTTTACTATGGAAACATACCTTAGCTTTATTATGCTGCCAGGAAACACAGATGCCATCTGCCCTGAGGCCGGCACCATGTTTGCCTTCTGAGCCTACTTGCTCTAAACAAAACACCCAAGGAGAAAGGCTGCCCCAAGACCTGGAGGCGCACTGAGGACAGCCTCTCCTCTGAGCATGACCGGCTGCTACCGCTGATTCACTGAGCAGGCCTGGGCCCCCTACCGCCCCAGTAACTGGGGAGTCCTCCGGCTGTGCAGGGGAGCTGGCTGCTTTCCTCTGGAGGGTGGCGGCCTGTGCAGCTGCACACTGGAGCCATCTGTCCTGGAGCTGACCCCACACTCCGATTGCAAGACCTCTTCACTCCGTGGTCCCTGGGGTAATTTCCTATCAGTAACATGAAGCTGATATGAGATCTCTCTTTTTCTTCTAATATTGCACAATTGTAGTATTGAAAATTCAGATGACAATTCTGACATTCACAAAAAAACATAATTTTAATTAGCATGTTGATTACTTGATCTATACCAGATGCCTAAATATCATGAAAGGTTGCAAGAACAAATCCTTAGTTTTCATCTTTCTATATTCTAATTTTATTGAATTAGAAGGTATTTAATTAAATTGTACTAGAGGTTAACTTTATTTAGCTCACCATCTATTTCTTAAAATTCCTTAGGGTAATTTAGAAGTTTAAATCTCATAAAAGAAAGAACATAACATTACTGAACTCTACTCATCGATTTTTTCACGTCACCCACCTGTAGTGAACATTTACAATAAAAGCTCAGTGATTGCCCATCCTGGACAGGAAACGTGAAATAGTGTCAAAATATTAGAGTTGGGGTATAGCTTTGCAGTAAGACCCTGGGTTCCATCTGCAGCTGGTCCTCCCTCCCCTGCCCTGAACTATTTGGTGGAAACAACTAGAAACGCAAATTTGACGGAAGCCCCATTGGGAGAGTGGTTCTAATGGTCACAGCTGCATCACCTGGCTCATAGACGCTCTTCACAGGGGATCCGCACCGGTCTCTCAGCGCGCTCTCAGTTTTGCTCCCCACGGTCACATTTGTGAAGATTATATTCTCTGGAGTGTAATTCACCCTCACCTCTCCCATTCCTATGAATAATGAAGGTGAAAAGATGAAAATAACTCTCCAATGGAAACACAAAACCTAGCTTTTAAGATTACATAGACAGTTCCCTATCTTTTGTCTACTAATGTGCACTTCTTTGATTTAGGAGTTGTGTTTTGAGTAGCACAACCAAGAGAATATATTCCTAATACTTTCAGATTTGCTTATGGATATCATTTTGACAAAATTGTTTATTTTATATATTTTCAATGTCCCCTTCACTACAGATAGAGTATAACAGTTTTGGAGATTTTGGCACTGTATGGCTTAACTTTTTCAATATTGTAGTAAAAAAAATTCCTGTGAATATATGTATATCTGGATATTAACAGATACCATCAATACATTCAGGAAGCTGTGGTCAGAGGTTTGCATGCAAGTTGGGATCTCAATGCCAAATCTTGCACTTTGTCTTGAAGAATAGAAGCACAGATGTGTGACAGAGGATAAATCAGTTGTATCAGTGCTTCTCACAGTGAGCTCCATGTCTGGCAAACCTCAAGAGATCACAGCAGTCTATAACTCTGCGCCCTAACTTTGGAGACAAACCACATTACCTGAGAAATGCTATGGCAAGTAGGGTTCTTCAGTTTTCTATCTTTGGTCCAACACTTTGGCTGTCACCTAAGCTGGTAAAAATAAGAAGGAATTGAGAAGATAGAACAGCGATGCCACAGAAGAACAGGAATAGCATCTACAGTCCAAATTTGCCAAGAGTTTAGAACTGAAAAGTAAAAGCTGAAGCAATTTCCTCCTTCTCTACTAGTGGTCTCTTTCCCTCAGAAATCCACAATTTTCCTTTTCCTCTGAGCAAAGAGGCTTTTCCTTTTAAAAGTAGCTCACTCCTAATGTGTGCACAGTTTTGTTTGGAGAGAAACAGCTCTGTCCTTGGTATCTCTGAGATCTAACTCCCAAAATAGCCCAGCCTCTCCCTATGTTGATTCCAAATTTTAGTGAGGGAATTCACACACAGCACAGTCGGAGTGCACTTCTGGTAGGTCAGTGGCTTTAATGGATATGACAGGGTCCATCCTCGAAGATGGAGACTTGAGTTTGGAGAAGAATTGGTTTATCTGTCAGCTCCATTTCTCATCACTTCAGAGCTCAAGCTTATCTGACAGTGATCGTCCCTGTCACATGAGTGGAACCTAGAAATACCCCTCACAGATGCCACATGTTGGGAAATACCAATGTAAATAAGAAAGTTAAACACCAGGAAATCATCTATGGACATGATATCAGACATTCTAATACAGAAGAAAGGATTCTCCTCCTCTGTGTTAGCACTGTCTTTGCTCTAATTCCATTTGGTAAAACGAGAAGATGACTCCATGTAGCAATGGCTGTTTTGCATACTGTACACATCACGGAAAGTCTGTGGTGGTGAATTCCATCTCTTAGAAAGGAGGAGCTCGGGAGATAAAAGAATCAGACAACTTTAAATTTACAACCTATTCAAGTTCTCCGATCTCAATGAATTCCACATTCCCCAGACTAACAAGCAGCGTAGAGATGCTACCTAGTTAGGACAGTGCGTGGGCTCTTGAAGCAGCGTGGTGCAGGCTGTGCCTCAGGCTGGGTGAGCTCAGTACATGCTAATAATTTTATTACTATTGCACCATATTTTACAAAGATTAAGTACTTTAGCATCTTCCGATGCTTATGCATTCAATAAACTACATGCCTTTGTTCCTTTATTTAAAAACTTGAATAGATAAATTGGATAGAATCAAACTACTTAATTTGCTCCCAGAGAGTGCGAACAAGATTTCACTAACAGGACGTTATTTCCAAACGGACGATTTATTTTAACCAAAGATGAGAGCACTAAAAATCAGGGACTAGTTCTGGAAAACTGTCAGCTCTTATTGGGCCTACTTTTAGTTTCTGAGTTTTTATTTTAAGACGTTCAAACTAAGGGCTTAGGGTATAACTGTTGGTAGAGCCCCTGTCTAGTATGCATGAAGCCCCAGACCTCCTCCTAACACCAAGAGAACAAGAGAGTTAAAACTTCTTATAAAGGCGATATTTTTAAAGCCTCTTACTCTTCTTTTATAAGTCTTCCAAAATAGGTACACTTTTTCCTCTTTTTAATAAAATAAACACATCCCATTTTATAATTATCATATAGTTCCATTGCGATAAAAAGTTAGTGCTTGTATTTTCTATATATTTTTACATTTAAATAAACTGGGAATCGCCCCACAAGTCCTCACTCGTTATTCACAGTAGCGCTCTACACGTTGCAGCGCAGCGAGGGAGTAGGAGGGCGACGGTGCGGCTGGCAGCCTGGACTTCCCAAGGTGCCCGTGCCTTAGACCCTGAACCTCGCGACTGTGCTACTCCGCTTGGGAAAAAGTTTTGAGCCTTGTTTTTCACTGAGATGAGGTCGCGAAGGGGACCAGAGAGGCTGCATGGCACTATGAAAAAACCCATAAAGTCAGTGTGGTTCCTACTCAGTTTCCTCGCTTACCAGCTATTTAATCTTTTTTTTTTACCACCAAGGCCATGCGTATTCCATGAAGTTGCTAAGTGTCATAATAAAATAAGCTCCGTGCTCGGCAGTGTGGGTTACAGTCACCTGGTAATCATATGGCACTGAGAAGTGCTGGCCCTGCTTTATTCTTATTTTGACTTATGGATTCTTATTTTTAATTCTTTGCAGGTTTCCTAAGATTCCTGCCCACTGAAACAGCACACATATGATCTCATTTTACTTCTCTCCTTTTTCTGCTTGTCAAAATTCTTGGTACGCAAGGCAGTGAAATGCAAGACTCTTCACCAAAACCACAGTGACTCTCCTACATTACCTGTTAGGACACAATAGTGTCACCAAGGAAGAATTTCTCATTTAAATGTACAGATTGATACTGTTTTTCTGATTAACAACTTGAGCTCCTATTTACCTCTTGACAGACAACAGATAAGAAAAAAGCCATGAGAATTACACACGTCAATCCCCAATCTCATCGCAGATGTTAGAAGGAAATACACCTTGTCTTTCACTTTTCTGCTCTGTTTTTAAACCAATAATTGAATGGCAGTTGTATCAATGTCAGATGGACTTACAGTCAGTTGAGCTCCTTTTGGGCCTGAGTTTGACCGTGGAAATTAGGCCATCTTGGGCATGACCTTGAACCTTCATAACCTGTTTCCATATCTGAGCAATGTTATGAAGATGATGATGATCCATGCATGCAGAATATATATCTCATGGCACCGAAGCACAGTAATAGATTAAGATAGCTTAGAACTATTGATGCTGTGCACATGTATATGTTGCCCTGAAGTTCTGGAATCAGAGAATATTTGTAAAACCAAAGAAAAGAAATGAGTTAAACTTATTTTGTGCAGTGAATGATTGTGCAATATTTGTCAAAGTTACCTGTTTCAACGTTATGTAGTAGAAGAGGTAAAATGTCAAAACTATTACACTTTACTCAAGTCACTGAAATAAGAAAGGTTATCATGTGCTAAACAACATGGGTAAAAACTAATGAAAACTTCAGGGTCCAGTTCATGCCATCCTGCGGGAGAATTTTCCTTGGGCTTCTGAAACTATCGTAACTAATTTCCCCATAGGATATTGAGTTTATATCTTAATTATAAATTTAAATTTCACTTATAATTTCTAACAAATGTAGACTAATAGACAAAGAACAACTCTACGTGTGGTGGTAAGTGTGCCAGGGTTTGTGGCAATTCAAATTACCATACATTCTGATGAAAAAATCAATTAGAATTGGGAATTTTAAAGATTTTAGTATATTGAAAGTAGAAAGGAAATATTTTCTAAAGTAGTGGAATGTTCAACACCACCCAAAAAGAGAAAATGTAGCAGATGTATTCCTTGTACCATGCAATATTTTAAAATAGTGGGAGTTTGTCAAAGCCAAAGCACCATATTGCCAACCCTCCTCCGGGCAGGGCCTTGCTGGGTGTGGACTGTGCTCAGGGACCTTCCACACCACATCATGCTTCTCATCTAAGTCATGGCAACTTGTAGGAAAGGGATGCATGCCACGTTTCCATGCTCTCATTTTGTCTAGCCTGGCTTCAGGCTGCACAAAGGGATACCTTGTGCGGCCCTTGTAGGATCCTATTATGAAGTAACTAATGCAAATATCTCCAAAGACATCAAACTACACACATTATCTAACTCCAAGATGATAACATTGTTTTAAAGAGCTCCTTACGTTCATACTGCACATTCTTTACTCCAGCATTTATTTTGCTAACCTTCGGGTTAGCCACAGATATACTCAGTTTAATTGTCCAATTCACGCCAAAGTAGGTGATCAGCTCAATCTAATCAATTAGAAATGCTGCCAAGTATAAAAAAATAATTTTGATGGACTGTCGATTATTGACTCTATTTCTGACTGACAGTGCTGTGCTGATTCGTCTGAAGCTCATTCTACATTTTTTGATTAAGTGATGTTCACATTTGTGTCGTGAATTTATTAAAAGTTTGGAATTTGAAATTCAGTTCAACTTCTTACTTTTGCAGATAACTATTTGCTCATCTAATAAATGCTTATGTATTTTTGAAAATTCTTGTTTTGAAATAATTTTGGACTTGTGGAATGTAACAATAAAAAACACAGCAATTTCCTCTATATTTTTCTCTCAGCCCCCCAAAGGTTATCACAAAAGGCCATGGTACATTCTTTAGACAAGTAGAGGGCACCATTAATTACTAAAATGTGTAGTTTATCAGTTTTTACGTATGGCCTTTTGTGAAGTCTGAGATCCAACCCAGGGCCCAACGTTGGTTTGGTTGTCACATCTTACTGGCCTCTTTCTAGATGGGATAATTCTTTAGTCTTGTTTCTGTAGATGGTTATAACTTAGGTTTATCAGATGCTTTCTCATGGTTAAGCTAAGAGTAACTTTTTGTTTTTATTTTTTCATCGCTATGATGAAAGTGCAGCATGTTAAGAAATATTCGGTGTCTTATTATGCGCTGCTCACTTGGTTAAAGGGGGCCTGGTGTTCCACCAACAAAATGTTATAACTTCTCCTTGTATTTGACTCTAGTCCAGGGTAAGACACATGGTCTAGGTTCATTCTTCTGTGTTCCTCTCTGTTTCCTCTGGAGACAAATAGATGTTTGTATGCTAACACTACTAAGACTGTGGGATAATTTGTTACAGCAGGATAAGCTTAACCCATTCTGACTAGTAAGCACTAAGCCACTGTAAAGGATGGCCCTCTCCTGATTTCTAGCTCAGAACGCCTTCACCTGTCTACATGATATGTGACTATGCAGCTCACAGTATCTGTTAGGAATTATGGTGAAAATGCTTACAGTGGTGTCTGTAAGAGAGTGGTATCTGTGGGAATGGTGGTTACTTCCATTATAGGATAAGGAATTCACCTGTTGCAGACAACCCATTCACCATATCTTGAGTAACCTTCTGGCAATTATGGGGTAAAAATAAGGGGAAAGGCCCGTGATCCCCTCACCAGGCTCTAGGTAAACCGCGTCTGGAAGCAAGTTCACTTTTTCTTCAAGAATGGCATGACCATGCATAGGAGAATTGCCTTAGAAATGCTGTAAGACAGTAGAAGCCTTTCTTTTAGTCTGTTATTTCCATCAATGTGATACACTCAGAGAGTTAAAAATAAGTGTACAAAGGCTTGTTGTTGAAATAGTACTGTCTATTCTTTCCTCCCATATCCTGCTCCACTGAGCATCTGGCATTTTCTTTTTTTTTTTAATTTTATTTAAAGATAAAAAAAAAACCCAACCAAACAAAACAGAAAAATGGTAGCAACAATACAGAATTCCAAAGGGAAAAAAGTAAAAGAACCAAAAACAAACAAACAAACAAAAAACCAAAACAACAACAACAACAAAAAGAACAAAAACACTAAGAAATCTCCACTTGATGCATTACATACTCTCATCATTGGAAATAGTTGTTCAAGTTACAAATTAAAGCATACAAAGTAGACATTCAAACAGTGAGACTGTTAACAGTTCTGCTCAACAATCTAACAAAAACAGTAATATGGTCATCTATCTTACACACTTAAACACACATGCAGTTATATCCTTTAGAACACTTTCTTTTCCTCTCTTTTTTACAGTAGTAATTACACATTTTGAGTTTTATTACACCTACATTTCTTATTACTTTTCACATGAGAGACACAATGTGATATTTATAAATGTAATTCTTATTTCACTAATGAGGATAGTCTCAAGTTGTCTCCATTTCCCTATGAAGGCCCTAAGATCATCTTTTTTATAGCTGAGTAATATTCCATTGTGTAAAAATACCACATCTTTTTCATCCACTCTGCAGTTGATGGGCATCTTGGTTGTTTCCAAAATTTAGCTATTACAAATTGGGCAGCTATAAACATAGGTGTACATATATCACTGTGATATGAACTTTTCAGTTCTTCCGGGAAAATACCCAGGAGGGGAATAGCTGGGTTGAATGGATCTTCCACTCCTAGTCTTCTGAGAATTCTCCACACTGATTTCCATAGTGGTTGCACCAGTCTGCACTCCCACCAAGAGTGAAGCAGTGTTCATTTTTCCCCACAGCCTTGCCAACATTTGTTATCAGTTGATTTCTTGATGGCAGCTATTCTTTCCAGTGTGAGATGGTATCTCAATGTTGTTTTAATTTGCATTTCTTGAGTGACCAGTGATGGTGAACATTTCTTCTTGTATTTCTTTGCCATTTGTATATCTTCACCTGAGAACTGTATGTTCATCTCAACTGCCCATTTTTGAAGAGGGTCTTTGAATTTGGGGGGGGTTGACGTTTTTCAATTCTTTATATGTTCTTGATATAAGTCTTTTGTCTGAGAGGTTGCTGCCTAAAATTCTTTCCCATTCTGTGGATTTTCTTTTCACTCTGATGGTGAAACTTACCGAGAGAGAAATTATAGAAATATCGCCCTTCACAATAACATCTAAAAAAATGAAATACTTAGGAATCAACCTAACTAAAAATGTAAAAGACCTATATACTGAAAATTATACTATGTTAAAAAAGGAGATTGAAGAGGATATTAGAAAATGGAAAGATGTTCCATGCTCTTGGCTAGGAAGAACCAACATCATGAAAATGGTCATACTCCCCAAACTGTTATACAGATTTAACACAATACCAATCAAAATACCATTGACATACCTCACAGATCTAGAGAAAACACTCCTAAAATTCATTTGGAACCAGAAGAAACCTAGAATAGCAAAGGCGATTCTGGGTAATAAAGGCAAGGCAGGAGGCATCTCAATTCCTGACTTGAAACTGTACTACACAGCCACAGTGATAAAATCAGCATGGTACTGGCAAAGAAATAGACCTGAGGATCAATGGAACAGATTAGAAGATGCAAGTATAGGTACAAAGACACTCAGCCACCTGGTATTAGACAAAGGACCTAAACATGTTCACTGGAGGAAGGATAGCCTCTTTAATATATGGTGTTGGAAAAATTGGCTCTCCCCATGCAGAAGACTGCAACTAGATCTATGCCTATCACCATGCACAGAATTAAAGTCTAAATGGATCAAAGACCTAAACATTAAAACAGAAACACTAAATCTACTAGAAGATAAGGTAGGTAGAAATCTTGGAGACATAGGGGTAGGCAGAAAATTCATGAACAAAACACAAACTGCACGGGAAACACTTCAGAGAATCAACAACTGGGATCTCATATTATTGAAAAGTTTCTGCACTTCATTTTCTTTGTTTTTATCATTGAATCTCTGTATTGTGTACTTACATTGCTAACTTCTTGGCTTCTGTTTTTGATATCATCTATGAAAAGAGAAAAGTTTTTAACTTTTGCTCTTGCTGCTACCAACACCCACGCACACACACGTACACACACAGACACACATGTACACACATAGGCACCTGTACCCCACTTCCTTAGCTCCAATGCTCTCACTATAACATATTTAAATAAATATTTATTCCTTACATTTTTGCTATGATGTAAATACTATCCATTGCTAAACAGCCTAGAAAAGCACAATTACTTTTTGCATTGATTATCGCCAAAGTTAACTGCCTTGCTTACTTTTGCTTAGTTTCCTATGAAGATTACCAGCACTGAGCCTTGGATTTTCCCAAACATCCAATTTCATTAAGCTCTATGAATTCTGTGTTCCTAGAGCAGGTTCTCGGGGACCTCAGGTGTCCCCAGGGCTCTTCCCAGCAGCCACCCTAGGGTCTTCCGCATCCGCATCCTGCGGGTTTCTGGGCCCTTTCCCGACCCGGCCCCCGGGGTCCTGGGTGAATTAATTGTTCTGCACTGTTTGGGTGCAGCTTCCTGCATTAGGAGAAGAAGGGAGACACATGTTTTTAAGCCCTCATATTTAATAGATACTTTTTCTAGGTTTAATTTTGAAAATAAATTTTCCTCAGAAATTTAAAATTTGTTGATTTCCAGCTTTTAATTTGCTACTGAGAAATACAGAGATGATTTTATTCTTAATTACTTGTATCTGACATTTTTCTTCCTGTGAAAACTTCCGATATAGTTGTTCCTAGAATTCTTATATTTTACAATGTTAAGGTTAATTTGATTTTTAAAAGCCTTCTTGTGTTGAGTATTTCTATCCATCTAATTTTAAAAATGTCTTTATTAAAGATTTAAACTTTTTTCTCTATTCAATGCCTTTTGATCCCTCTAAAATTGTTTTTATTTGAGAAAAAGACCTCCTAAATAGATCTTCTATTTTTATCTTTTTTTTGCTATTACTCATACATTTGGCTTTTTATTTCATATTTGTGATATTTCTTCATTTTATTGTCCACTAAATTTACTAAATTTTCCATGTACCTTAATTTTAGTTTATAAGAGATACTTTTGAATTACCTTAAGTTTCGTTTTTAAGAGGAGTTTTAGTTTAAAGACAAAATTGAAATAAGGTACACAGATTTTCCGTGTGACCCTGCCCCTCTAGATGTAACAGCTTTTGAATTTGTTACAAGTGATTACCCTGTATCAAAACCTCATAATCAAGCAAAACCCAAACTTTAGATTCCAGTTCATGACCAAGGTGTGTTCTCACCATGACCGCAGCATACAGAATGTTTGTGCTGCTCTGGAAACTCTGTTCTGCCCCTCGCTTCCCCGATGACGCCTGACTACCACTGACCTTTTTACCATCTCCACAGCTTAGCTTTCTCCAGAATGTTACCTAGCTACAATCATTCTGTATGTAGCCATTTCAGACTGGCTACTTTTTCTTACTCATGTGAATTTGATGTTACTTTGCGTCTTTTGAGGGCTTAATCATTTCTTTTTAGTGCTGAATCATATCCATTGTCTGGAATTATCATATTTTTTAAAATTCTTATTTCTTATTAGTACATGTTTGCAGTACATAATGATCACATTCCACATGGGGAGCTGATACAGAAGCAGAACACATCTCCGTTCTTTTTCTCACCCTTTTCTCCTTCCCTCTCTCCTCCCTCTGTCTCTTGATCCCCTTCCCATTTGCAAAAGGTCTATCTCCCTATTTTCTATAACCTTTTATTTATTTATATTTTGGGCTTCTCATATAAGACATACCATGTGATCCTTAACCTTGTGTGTCTGGTTTATTTTGCCTAACATCATGGTCTCAGCATGCATCCATTTTCCTACCAGTAACTCAAGTTTATCCTTTATAGCAGAGTACTACTCCATTGTGTAAAGATACCACATCTTTGTGTATTTATCTATTAATGGATATATAGGGACTGCTTTCAAGATTTAACTCTTATGAGTTTTGCTGCTATAAACACGGTTTGTGCGTATCACTGTGATGTCTTTAGATCTCTGGGGAAGATACTTAGAAAGAGAATGCTAGGGTCAAATGGAATTTCTGCTATCCACATAGCAGAATATTGAATTAAAACACATATGTCTCACCATGTACTAAACTAAAATAAAAATGGAAGTCAAAGATTCAAATGTTTAAATGGAAACTCTTAATCTACTGGAAGATAAAATAGATAAAGCTTTTGAAGACCTAGGCAAGGACTTTCTGAACAGAACCCTTATTGCACAAAGAAAAGTTCCAAGATTCAACAAATAGGATCATCTCAAATTAAAAAGCTTCTGCACAGCAAAGGAAACAACCAACAGAATGAAGAAACAACCCATAGAATAGGAACAAATTTTTCAAGGTATTCCTCAAACAGAAGACTAACATCTAGGATACATAAAGAACTATAAAATTAGGACCCCAAATATAAAAATATATTTTAAAATGGACATATAAAACAAATAAACATTTATCAGAAGTACCACAGATTTTTGTAATCCATTTACCTACCAAAAGACATTTTGATTGTTTCCTTGTTTTGGGCAGTTATAAATGAAGCTGATACAAACAGCTGTGCACAAGTTTCTCTGTGGAAAAATTTTCATCTTCTCTGGGTAGATACCTTGGACAGCGATTGCTGAGTCATATGGAAAGAGTTGTTTTGTAAGAAACGGCCTGTCCTCTCTCTCCCTAGAATGTCCTTCAGTATTTTTTGTAGGGTTGGATTGGTGGTCACAAAGTCTCCAAGTTCCTCTTTGTCATGGAAGCATCTTGTTTCTCCATTAATTTCTAGAGAGCGTTTTGTAGGATACATCAATCTGGGCTGGAGGTTTTTCTCCTTCAGGGCTTGAATTACTTCACTCCAAGCTCTTCTTGACCTGATGGTCTGTGTTGAGAGATCTGCCTTGATTTTAATGGGTTTTCCTTTATAGGTGATCTGTTTCTTTTCTCTGATGGCTTTTAATATTCTGTTCTTATATTGAATTTCTGGGATCTTGATTATTATGTGTCTAGGTGTAGCTCTGTTTTGGTTGTAGGTGGCTGGAGTTCTGTATGCTTTATACATCTGCATATCATTTCCTTTTTCAGGAACAGTGGCAGAGAGGCTTCAGTGAATGGGGCAGACAGAGGAGTGGAACAGAAAAATAGACAACCAATGGCAGAAAAACAGAATAGCAGAAATAAGGCAGAGAAGATTGGCTGTAATCTCTAGTATAGATGGCCTTGAAATATTAACTGAGAGAAACACAGGCAGAGTAGATCAGGAGATAGGGTCCATTGAGATGCTTTATATAGGGAGGCAGTGGGACCCAAAACAAGCAGTGCACCCCATGGGAGTGAAAGGGGAGGAATTGTCTAAAAAAGGAAGGCAGAGGATATTGTTAATTGGGTAACAAGATTTAAAATTTACATTATTCTCATCACTCTGCTTGGATGGATTACATGCTGTTCCAGTTTGTCTACTTATGCTAGACTTGAGGACATGGTCAGCTATCCCAAAAATAAGAGGACATATTATGGTAATCATCCCTAATTTCCTATCAGCTTAATCTGAAGCCCTTTATAACTTATACCGTCTTATTATGACTGATCTTATATGAATCTGGGTTGTTAGATTGCTACTTTATATTGACTGATTTTATTTAAATCTGTTATGATTGATAGCATCAAGTCTAAGAGTATAGGCAGCTACACTGAAGATGACAAGATTCATTAAGATACCCACTCTGGTTTGATTATTACTTGCTTTTGAAGTCTTATAATGTCTCCAATGCTTTGTTTTTATTAATGTTGTTATATACTGCTGAGACATCATGGTAACCATTGTAGATCACCTTGTATTGTGGTTATATATGACTTTTTTGCTTCATACTTTTCTAGGAATTGTTTTGTTTTATCTTGCTTTGTTTTGTTTTTCCCTCTAATACAGAAAGGATAGATATACATTTAGAGACTCATGCATGTGTAGAGCTTATAAACAGTTTATAAGAACCAACTATATAACACATGTTGAAATGAACAACTACTTTGATTAAAAAGAGACACTACAGTACCCAGTACTGATTCCTTAATGTCATGATGTGTAATCCAGCAAAATTATCATTCTTTGTTCACAGTGATTTTAGCTTGTTTTGTTTTGTTTAAGTTCAACACACATGAAGGTATGGTCAGCTGTTTTGAAGAGAATGAGAGACACTATGACAGCCATTCTTGGCTTCCCTATTTTCTGGTCTTGAAGACCTGAAACACCCTCCTCGTCCTGCTCAGATCAATCCCATACTATGTTGTTTCATGTGAATTCCCTGTATGTGACAATATGGACAACTATTTGGAAGAAAACAAGAGTCAATACAATAGAGTGAATATCTCCAATTGTCTAGTTTTGGAATTTATGTCCCTTACATTGCTTTCTTGTGATCCACTTTGTTCTGTTTTGTTGTGTTTAATTTTACCCTTCTGATATATTTGAATGTATATTTGAGTGGGTAAGATGGATGACCACATTGCTGTTGGTTTTTGTCAGATAATGGAACAGAACTGTTAACAGACTCACTGTTTGAATGTCTACTTTACATGTTTTAACTTTGTAATTTGAACAACTATTTCCAAGAAGTCAGTATGTAATTTGTCAAGCAATAATCTCTTAGGTTTTTTTGTTGTTGTTCTTTTCCTTTTTTCCTTGGAATTCTGTATTGTTGCTACCCTTTATTCTGCTTTGTTTGGTTTTTCTTTCTTCTCTGTAAATAAAATTTAAAAAAAAAGAAACTGCCTGTCTTCTACAGTGGCTCAACTATCCCACATTCCTACCTGTAACTGACTCTTTTTTCTTTCTTTTCAGTTCAAGCAGTTGAATCCAGTCGCTTGAGTGCCCTCAGCAAGCACTCTACCACTGAGCAACAGCCCTACTCCCAGTGCCCTTTCTAAAAAACAGTTTTCAAACAACTTCCTCTTCTCATTTCATGGATCCAGTATCTTTCTCTTTCTTCTTCCTAGGACACTGTCATGATATAACAGTGCTTTTATGAGTATTAGGGTTTTATTCCCCTTCTTTCAAGTTACATTCTCCCCACTGGTAGGTTTGATTCTTATCTTTGATATAAGATATCTGGTCATTCATGCTGTTTGTTAATATTTAAAGATGAGCCACCCAGGCAACGATTCAGATATTTATACAAGAACATTGGGACCTACCCAATCATGTCCCTAACTAAGGTTTAGTGGCCTACCATGGAAATGAAGAGCTTTGCAGCTTTTCTACTGCAGGCAGCAAGTCCTTCTTCCTCCTAGTGAAATGATACACCATCCCATCAGGAGTAGGTGGAGCATGTAGTTGGTAAGAGCAACAGTTTAAGGAAAACTCTCCCAGGCCTGGTAATTACATATCACCTGCAAGACAGGGTGTGGCTCAGTGGCAGAGTGCTTGTCTAATATGTACCAGGCTCTGGGTTCCATCCTCAGCACTGCAAGAAAAAGACAACCTGAAATGCTGTAGTCAACAATGTTTTTTCCCCATAAGATCATGAAGAGAGACAAATGTACAAATTAGACCAAATTAGACCAGCAGCAGGGAATTCTATATTTCACTTGAGCTTAGCAGCTGGTTCGGTGTTCAGCATCTGTCAGGTCTAGTTATCATTGATGTTAAGAGGTGTCTCTAATTCACTGCCTATTTTCACATAAGAACAAGAGGTTAGGTAACAGAGCTAATTGGAGTGAGATAAATAAAATAACCAAGCAGGGGAATGTGGCTCTGCTTCAACTCAGTGCAATTTTTCTTGTTCATGAGGTTAAAAAAAGAAACACAGTGAATCTCTTGCACTTGTGATTTGGCTGCCCTTGGTGGGTGCATTACATTTTTCAACTTAAAAAATATCTTAGTGTGGTTTAGCATGTCTTCACAAAAATACATATTCTCCAATATTTTCCCCCATTTCTCATCTAAATAGGAGGAGATGGGGAAAGTCAGGGTCAGGAAGTAGAATTCAGGTGCCAGAGAACTACCACAGTGTCTCTCTGGAGAATTCAGTGGAAATCCAATCATGTCCCTGACTATGGTTTAAGTGGCCATGCCTAAATACTGAGCCCAATTTCAGAATGCTATTGGAGGTGATTCCTTCACCCTCTGCAGCAGGTGAAGACCATCTTGTAGTTGCCTCTGTGGATGGGAGAGGACAGGGGGCTTGAAAAGTGACGGCTGGGGCTGGCCCCCTGCAGAAGGCTGGCAAGAGCCCGACTCCAGCGCTTCCTGAGTGCTGGGGAGTACCTGTCTGTCTCATATTCTGTCTCATCTAGAAGATGCTGACAGACATCTGGAAGAGCTGTTGCAAAGGAAAGAGAGACATTTTATACATACTACCCACCAACAGTGGTTTGTTTGTTGGTCAAGGAAAATGACTTCCCCACTTCCAAAGATATGCCTTCTGCTATTTTTCAGCCTCTCATCCAACGAGATGTCTAGTTTACAGACTGGAAGATTTTATGTAGGCAGAAAGAGAAAAGTGTAAACAAAATGAAATGAGTCTAGGATAAAAGTTACACCTTGACTAGTCAACTTGGAAAAAGGGACTAGTTTAGAAATAGTACGAGATGTACATATAAGACTGTGGTATGATGCTTTTAATTCTTTGGGAGATAAATCAAAAAGGGGAATATCTGGGTCAAATGGAATGTCTACTTTTAGTTTTTTTGAGGAATTTCCATACTGATTTCCACAGTGGTTGCACCAGTCCACACTCCCACCAATAGTGGAGAAGGGTTCCTTTTCCCCTGCAGCCCTACCAGCATTTATTTTTGGTTGATTTTTTTTTTCAGTACTGGGGATCGAACTCACAACCTCACACTTGCCAGGCAGGCACTTATGCTGCTGAGCTAAATCCCCGGCCCTCGTTGATTTCTTGATGATAGCCATTCCTTCTGGAGTGGGATGCAATTTCAGTGTTGTTTTAATTTGCATCTCTCAACTGATCAGTGATGTTGAATATTTTTTCGTATATTTATTTTCCACTTCTACTTCTCCATTTGCAAAGTGTCTGGTCATCTCAGATACCCATTTTGAATGTTAGTAATAACTACATCTTGTAAACAACCCAAATGTCCATCAATTGATGAATTAATAAAAAATATGTGTTTTTTAACACAATGAAGTACTAGTCAGGCATAAAAAGGATTAATTTGAGGCATTTAAAGCTAAATAAATGGATGTTCAGACCACATTCTTAAGTGAAATAAATTAAATTAGACACACAGGTGTGAATATTGCATCATCTCTCTAGTATGAAAAACTGAAAATGTAAATAAGAACCCAAATACATAATACATACATTGGGAAATAGGAAGAAATTATTCATAAGGAAAGGAGAATGAAGGATGGGGCAGAGGGAAAGGAAGGAAAAAGAAGAAATGAGAAAAGAAGGATAAAACTGAAAAAAAGTTTGTAAATAAGGAGGGGAAGAGGGGCTGGAGGGAGGAAGAGGAATGGGGAAAAAGGAATTAAGATACATCATGTACGGGTGCAAATTCCCTATGATGAATGTGACCATCATATATGCCTGAATTGTACCAATAAACTTAATAAAATACAAGGAAGAAAGAAATACTAGGAGATGCAAATCATGACACAGTCTGGATTCCTCTCCTTCACTCTCCCATCTTTTTAGACTTCTTCAGTGGGCTGCCAAGGAAAAGATCTTTAAAGACTTAGTCCTTCCTCCAATTTCTTCTTACAGGTTTAAAATCCAGACTTGGCATTCAATAAAAACAATTTCTCATCAATTTTTTTAATAAAATGATAATTTGTTTGAGATATTTGAAGGAAGGCAAATGCTTTTAGCTCTTCCTCAGTAGGCAGTAGATAGTTCAGTGCAAAACCTGACTGTGATCTTCAAAGACCCTAAGAAGCTTCCGTGTCTGAAAGTCTAAGCCAGGGACTAACTCCTACACATGTGATATGTAATGCACTTATTAGCATCTCTTTACATGACGGCGTCACCTTCCTGTGTTTGTTTTATTATATATGATCAATTCAGGAACTGTCACATTTTGAGTCTTCTCCGTCCAACATGTAAGAAAATGACTCTGAGGTTTCTAAAGCCAAACTCTGGGCAGTGAAAACAGGACAGGCCCCTTCTGACCTTCTGTAGGGTCAGAGTTCATTGTAAGAAACTGGAGCCACTCGCAGGATTTTAGCCAGGGAAGGATTTCATGTGTAGGAGCAGATACTTACACAGAGGTAGAATGCAGCAGGAAAGAGGTGCACAGAGCCAGGCCCCCAAGAGACCCCAGGTGACACAGATCGTATCTACTGTGAAGGTTCTGCCTCTGAGGCCAGGAAACGTGAGTGGCACGGTGTCTACTGCACCGTGGGTGACATCCTACCGTACCAGCTCTATCACGGTCCTAGTGCCAAGTCTGGCCCTTGGCGCTCTTGAAGAAAACTCTTTGTACTATGCTGCTGAGATGAAGGAGGGAGTGTCGCTGTTGGTTCTGCACTTCTGGATCACAAAATCATACACTGGGAAATTTATAATTTATTCCTCAATGTGTGGGAGGCTGGGGAGACCAGGTCAGGGACTGATCTGATGAGAGTCTTCATACAGCATGGAGCTTAGTTTGGAGAAAGTGGACTCTGGAGATGCAGATTTAGGGGGCACATATTGCCCTGCCTGGTTCCCCATACTCTGTCTGCCTCTGTCCACCACAGGGTGAGCCACTTCGTTCCCAGCACATGCTCCCCAACATGACTTTTTCCTTACCCCAGACCCGGCGACCATGAAGCCAGTGACCATGGACTGAATCTCTAAAACTGTGAGCCGAAAAATCTCTGCACTCTATACATTTACTATCTTGAGTATTTTGTCACAGCAACAGAAAGCTGGTAACACAAGAGCTCAGCTTCTTTTGTTATAAGCATTGAAAAGAAAAATAGATACAAAAATTTCAAATGACACATAAATTTAGACTCTTTGATCCTCACCTCTTTATCTTAACTAACAGAGTTTATAGAATTAGCTTTGGCCCCCGCACTTCTTTGAAAGACAGAAAGTTTCAATCATTTCACTACATTTAGGTGAATCAATACTACACCAACTTTGTTACTAATTCTTTCTCTTTGGTTTTGTGAAAACTGAAAAAGAAGAGAAACTTAAATTCTTTTGTGCATTGTTAAAGAAAATATTCATTTCAAAGATCTTGACAAAAGACAAATATTTTCACTCTATGAGACATAAAGTATAGATGTATGTTTTGCTTAATTTAAAAGAATATGACTTTTTCCCCTTATAGAACAAGATGCTATAGAAGTCAGACATTTTAAGATCTTAAAATTACATCTCTGTTTCAGTAAGATGGTTTATTAGTGATAAGCTTTTGTGGTGCTTCATTTATAGGACATTTCTTTTTCTTTCTTTTTTTTGAGGGGTTACTGGGGTTTGAACTCATGACCTCACACATGTCAGGCAAGTGCTTGTGTCACTGAGCTAAACCTCTGGCCCTGATTTTTCTCAAAACACAGAAGAATGTGTGCATATTTTATGGAAGATAGGGCTAAAGACAAACGCAGTACCATCATCAATAATGATGTCACTTAAAACTGTGCACGTGATTAAAATCAACAGCTTCCACTCCCAACAGCACCTGGATGGGGTTCTAAACCCACTTCGCGGTCATCTCCCAATCCTAGAAAGAAACACAAAGATGTGCTCAAACACACCCCAGCAGTGAGAGATCGTGGATGCTGCACTTGTCAGGAAGGGAAGCCGTCTCCCCTTTCCCTTACGGATGGTCTTGGTCTTGACTCACAGCAGTTGGATTTAAGGTGCTCTCCACTATAAAATGGTACAAAAGTCATACATGGTCAGTAGAAACCAACTACACTTCAAATTTTGAGTTTTGGCCTTTTCCTGAGCTAATGATATGTGGTGAAGTCTCTCTTGGAGTGCTGGGCATCTGTATTGGGTCACAGAAGGCCAAGAGCTCACCAGGGAGACCCGGTGTGCGCTGTGTCCCTATATTATGGGGCACGGGAAGCCGGATTCCCTTGGCTTCCAGTGCCCACGGACTCCTTCACCCACTTTGCACACTGACCCTGGGCATGTCCGGAGTTTTGAAGCTGAGTACTGGCTGAACATTGTAAACTTAAATGACAGGCTCCCATTCTAGCAGTTGATACATAGCCCAGGGAAGGAAGGGAAGAGGAGATGGGTCATGGGTGAGTGAAGTAAACGCTCTGCATGACAGCCAGACAGCACCTACATAGTGCTGTGCATTTGTCCATGGCCTGATAGTGCTGACTGATGGCGACGTGCCAAGATAGGCACATCTGCTATAACTGGGGTACCACTCTGGTGGGAGGTGTTGGTAATTAGGATGGAAGGAATGTACGTAGACTCTATGCCTTTTCTGCTAAACTTCACCGTGAAACCAAAGCTTCTCTAACATGTAGAGACATACAAGGCATCTGTCAGTGGTCGGTGCTCTCCACATACCTGGGTGGCCAAGGTGATGGCCCTGAGTGCTTGGGTGGGTTTCTGTCTTGCTCTTCGGGTGGCTCCCTGCCGTTACTTGGCTGCACACCCTGCCACAGCCCCTCCTACATAGCCGAGCAGCCTGGCATCACTGCTGATGATGTTCGGTCTGGAAGAGTGGAGACTGCAGCACTGATTGGGATGAAAACAATTTTCCAGCTGGAAAAGACTGTAGGGTGCCCATCGGACTCCTGCAGACTGTGTGGGACATGTGACCTTCCTGGAAGACTCCTGCAGCCTCACAAGCTTGAAAAATCCAAAGGTGTTGGGTAATCACATGCATTTAGAGGTATGGTCCTTACTGCTGAGTATTCAACCTTGCTGTGCGCTGCCTGGGTCCAGGAATTGGATCTGATTGTCCCTTTCTGTGGGCTTAAGAGCAGCAGCTCGACCTGCTGTGATATTCTGTGCCAGTTTCACTATACTGTCTCAATTGGTTTTATTCCATCCTGTTTTGTTGTATATTACTACCTCCAAGTTAATGAAAATTAAATAAAAATAAAACAATAGAACATGAGAAAACAAGGTAACAAAATACCTCCAAAAACTCCCAACTCCATCAAAGCTGATCCATGTGACATGGATGACGAGAAACTCCAAAACAAAACAA